>SJYX01014288.1:76772-218683 GCA_006410675.1 Oreotragus oreotragus
GCAAGGAGATCCAACCAGTCCATTCTGAAGGAGATCAACCCTGGGATTTATTTGGAAGGAATGATGCTAAAGCTGAAACTCCAGTACTTTGGCCACCTCATGTGAAGAGTTGACTCATTGGAAAAGACTCTGATGCTGGGAGGGATTGGGGGCAGGAGGAGAAGGGGATGACCGATGATGAGATGGCTGGATGGCATCACAGACTCGATGGACGTGAGTCTGAGTGAACTCCGGGAGATGGTGATGGATAGGGAGGCCTGGCATGCTGCGATTCAGGGGGTCACAAAGAGTCAGACACGACTGAGCGACTGAACTGAACTGAACTTGGGTGATGTTAATTGACTGGTTTACAGACCACACTTTGAAAAGCAAGTTGGGACAGTATATTATTCCCCAGAAAGTATTTCTTGTCCCTGGGATAGATTATACTTTCCCTATTACACTGATGGTCAGGTTTAGTCATGTATGTTGCTTTGGCCATGAAACAGACAGAAGTAATATGTGTAATTTCCTAGAAGAAGATTAAAGAGCCATCATGTGCCTTTCCACGATTTCTTGTCCTTGTGTGATGAGACTAGGAATAATCAGATGTGTCTCATCAGTCTGGGTACAGGAATAAAAACACACTGAACAAACTCAAGCTTGCTGCTTGGGTGAGGCAGCATGAGTGAGAAGTAGAAAAGATTCATTGATGTAAGCCACGACTATTTGGGGCTATTTGTTACTGCAATGTAACCCAGCCTATTCTGATTAATACAAGTTATTCTGTATATATAGATGTGTTATACTGAATTTCGGAGAAGGCAATGGCACCTCACTCCAGTACTCTTGCATGGAAAATCCCATGGACGGAGGAGCCTGGTAGGCTGCAGTCCATGGGGTCACNTACCAGGCTCCTCTGTCCATGGGATTTGCCAGGCAAGAGTACTGGAGTAGGGTGCCATTGCCTTCTCCATATGAGCATGCTAGTAAGATGGCTATTAAGTGATACAATGGTAAAGAAGTAAACACACTCTCTACCTTCTTCAAGCTGATAGAGGAGCAGGATGGTGTAGGCAAATAGCCAATTGCAATATAGTGTAATAAATGCTCTGATGAGGGAAATGTAGTTAAAGTGCTTGTTAAAGGGGTGACTGAAATGACCCTTAATTCAGTTTTGCAAGTGAGTTGGCGTGGTTTTTAAGAAATGGCTACTTGGATAAAGTAAGATCTTATCTCCACCTTGAATAGTGAAAATGGGAAGCAGTATAAAGAAGGTGTCTTGTGAAAAGGAAGAAACAAACGCCAACACCCACAGACTAAGATGTTGTGTGGGATCTGAATGGAGTGTAATATGGCTTCAGTGTGAAGTGTCAGGTAAGAGATGGTGAGAGCGGGAGCTAGAAAAAGAGGTGATGACAGAATAAGGAGGATTTTCCCTGATAGGTTGGAAGGAAACAATTGAATGCCATTGTACAGGGTGATGACATAATCACATTTGCCATTTGCATTTGACAGTCTTCCTAACGTCAGTGCCAAGAATGAATTGGTAATGAGTAAGAGCAAAGACAGAAAAGTTATTTTAAAAGCTTTGGCATTAATTCTGGCAATAAAATTGTATTCAAATTTAGGATGTTAGTCATCACAATGGAGTGTGGTATATGGCTACACAAAATATCTTTATGATTTAAAATGCATGGGGACTAGTGGTTGAATATGGAATGTTTGGTAAAGGATTTAAATATCTAGTTTGGACCATGGGGTGGACATGGTGCAATTTACTCAAAGGAACAAAGAGCAATAGATACGGGAATATGACATGTATTTGATATGTTGAATTTGTAATATATATGAAAAATCCAGGTGGAAATAATTCAGCAGTCAGTCATATACTCATGTGTGTGTCTATGTCTGTCTCAGGAAAGAGGCCTGAGTTGTGGCTATAGATTTCAAAATCATCAGCTTTGGTGGCTACCCAGTATCTTTTAAATATATTTCCACTTAATTAAATGTGAGTTTCTCTTGCTTCCACACAGGAATTCACTGATGTACAATTTATGAGATATAATTTGCATACAGTGAAATGCACACATATTAAGTGTACAGTGCTTTGACAACCATGTAACCCCTATGGAAACACAGAACATTTGTCTTTAGATGTGCAGAGTACACTCTGTTGATCTGCAATCTCCTGCCCAAAGCAGTCAGCATTTAATTTTTATTACCATAGATTCCTTTTGCCTGTTCTAAACGTGCATATAAATAGAAGCATAAATATGCCTTGTTTCTGATTCTTAAGGATGGGACATTCAAAATTCTGTCATTAATTATAATGGCAATTTTATGTTTTGTTTACTTTGCTGACATTATAAAAATATGGTTACATATTGAGTCAAATGTTTTTTTTAGCCCTTGTGATCATAGGAAATCACCTTATTATTTAAATGAACTACAATGATTTTCATATGAAGAACTAAATTTCTATTATTAGAATAACCTATCTTGGTCATTATACTTCTTATATTGCATTATACTTTTTATATTGCCGGATTTGATTTGCTATTTTGCTAAAGGTTTTTGTGTCCATATTCATGAGGGATAATGTTCTGTTACTTTCTTTTCTTGTAATATCTTTGGTTTTGGTATCATGGTTATATTGATTCATAAAACATGTTGGAGAATGTTTCCTTTTCCTGTTTTTCCTGAAAGAGTTTGTATAATGTATTGATAATATTTTATTTTGAAATGTTTGACATAATTCACCACTGAAGCCATCTGTGCCTAGAGATTTTTAGGAGTGTTTTTTTTTTTTGTCTGTGTGTGTGAGAATGGTGACTATGTTGGAATATAATTTACATATAGTAAAATTTACTCTCTAAATAAATATGATGAGTTGTGTCAACCACAGTCAAGATAAAGAATATATCAGCATCTCCAAACATTGTCTTGGAGCTGCTGGCAGTCAGTCCCCTCCTACATACCTCTCCTTCTAGAAAATACATGTTGGATTTCTCTATATATACAATTTAACAGTTTTGGTTTTTTTTTTCCTTGAATGTCCTAAGGGGAATCACATTATTCCCATAGTCATATTATGTTGCTGTTTGTGTCTGGCGTCTTTCATTTGGCAAAATTCTTTTGAGATTTAATCAAATTGTTGCATGTATAATACATTGTTGCTATTGTTGAGCAAAACCTCATTGCAAATTACTTATATTTACAATGAGTATATGGTTTATTCTAGTGTAGGACTATATAGTAGTTCTGTTGCTGCTGCTGTCACTTCGGTCGTGTCCGACTCTGTGGGACCCCACAGACGGCAACCCACCAGGCTCCGCCGTCCCTGGGATGATCCAGGCAAGGACACTGGAGTGGGTTACCATTTCCTTATCCAATGCATGAAAGCGAAAAGTGAAAGTGAAATAGCTCAGTCGTGTCTGACTCTTAGCGACCCCATGGATTGCAGCCTACCAGGCTACTCCATCCATGGGATTTTCCAGGCAAGAGTACTGGAGTGGGGTGCCATTGCCTTTTCTGATAGTAGTTCTAGTGTAGTGCTAATATAAATATAATGCCTTTGTGTTGATACATGTTTATTTTATTTGTGTATGCACTTTGGAGTAGGATTGTNTACTCCCCAAAGTGACTCTATCTAGAGGAATTTAGATTAAATGAGGTAATATGGGTGAGGTCCTAACCAGATACGATTGGTGGCCTTAGAAGAGGAAAACAAGGAGATATTCTTTTCTCTCCCTCTTCTTCACTCTCTCTGTGTCTCTCTCCCCCACGCTTTCTCCTTCTCTCTCTCTGCTCTCTTCTTACCCCTTCCGTCTCTCCACACCTCTCCCCATGTGCCCTGAAGAAAGGCCACATGAGCACGCAGAGAGAAGGCAGCTACCTGCAAGCCAAGAAGAGAGATCTAACCCAACCATGCTGGCACCCTGATCTCTTTCTCCAGAACTGCGAGAAAATAAATGTCTGTTGTTGAAGTCATCCAGTCCACAGTGCTTTGTTATGAGCATGCAAGCTAGCTAACACATCATCCATACTCATAAACATTCACTTATACAGCCTCAGCTTCCCTTGCTTAGTGGCTGCAAGAATCCAACAGGATGGTGTATGTCAAAATGCCTCGTAAGCTGTGGAGTACTGTGTGAATGTTAGCTCTCAGCATTGCTAATAGTAGAGGTCCCTGAGGTTACCAATTTCTGAAAGGTTCAATCCTTGAGCCACAGCTTAATGACATGGCTAAGCAAAGCAACTGAGCCTAGCAGTTCTCTAAGACAAGACTCACCTTGGGTTAATTAGAAAGGAAGCTTCGCAAAGGGATCGAAGAACAACTTGGCACCAGGAAAATCCACATTCTCTGTATTCCTGACAAAATGAACACCCAGCTGTGAATTTATTGACTCTCCCTTAAGAAGTTCTAATGGAATAAATTTTGCCTTCTTGGTGCCTGCTAATTAGACAATTATTTAACTCTGTTTCTTTTTTAATGATTCTCTGCTGTTGTTTGAAGACTTCTGTCTATTATTTGTAATAAAATCCTCTGTCACATTTTTTGCCTCATTATGCTTAACAAATAGTGCATTCCCCAGCCCAATCCCTGGTTCCCTTAGTTCTTCCTCCCCCAGCACGTCCCCAGTCTAGAGCTCCCAGAGTTTCAAAGACCAGCTGTTATCATTTTGTTGACTGAGAGATTTTTAGAAACTTCTATCACAGGCACAAGACTCCATGGGGGGCTGTTGAATTAAATATCAGTTCTTCAAACAGGAATTAGCTCAGAGAACAAAAGCAGCAGGAAGACAAGGGACAAATACAGGCAAGTTCTGAAGTCCTCCTACTCGGTGATCTGCAAACTGGCCCTCTCCCTTCCTCAGCACCCTAAGACTGGAATTCCTAGGCCTGTGGCCCCACTTGGCCATGGAGAGTCACAGACCTTCTTCCCAGTGTTGGAGACCAAGCCCAGCCCAGCCACAGGGTCACTCACTTTTTCATCAGAACATGAGTATGTGCAAAGAAGATGACCCTTTTCACCACCTCCTGCAGTTAGTCTCATCTGAGCATCCCATTCATCTGAGCATCCCAAAGGTTCTCTACTAAACTGCTGTTTCTTCAGAGGAGAGAAGAGAGAGAATAAGTCAAAGAATGACTATTGGCTGAGCCCTGCTACTGACTAGCCTTACTATTTCCATATATGCCTGCCGTGCAGATATGACTTGCCTATCCTCACATCACAGAAACAGAGCGCAGCAGTGCAGACACTAGATCCTTGCCACTCAAAGCATGGCCAAGGCTGGCTTCACAAGTGCGAGACCTGTACCACCACCCAGGGCCCTTCACTCACGATGGCCACGTTTGATTCGGTCCTCTGCTGACTCAAAATGCTTAATAATTTTACCTTTCAACTTGCACTTTGTAAACGAAATGGGATATGGAGTGTGCTCACAAACTGAGGAGATACAGCAACACATATATTTACCCATTCCGTGATGCTCCTTCAAATACGGTGTTTGAGGCACCTGTAAGCACTGGGTTCCAGTGGGCCTCCAGTGGAGGAATCCAACAAGGCTCGAAGCAAGTTCAAGGTGACTGGGTTAAGTCCATGACTGAGCAACTCAGAGTGCCAGCAGCCGCAAGAAACTACACATTCCTTTGTACATGGATCTACCTTGGAAATGTTAACCTAAGAAACACAAACTGCCAAGGAACCACATCTTCATATCTTTCCTTACACCACATCACATCCCTGTGCTCATCAGCCACTTATGCCAAAAATGATACTGTGGAAGGAAGAGGGAAGACAGAGTTAGGGCAGCCCATGGTTCTTCCTGCGTTGGTCCAGTCCTTCCGTACGCGTCAGGAGAGGAAGCAGACGATGCTGTGAACTGTGAGTGCACCAAGAAGTNGAAGTAAGCCAGAAAGAAAAACACCAATACAGTATACTAACACATATATATGGAATTTAGAAAGATGGTAATGAGGACCCTGTATGCAAGACAGCAAAAGAGACACAGATGTGTAGAGCGGACTTTTGGACTCTGAGGGAGAGGGAGAGGGAGAGGGTGGGATGATTTGGGAGAATAGCATTGAAATATGTATACTATCATGTAAGAAATGAATCGCCAGTCTGTGTTCGATGCAGGATGCAGGATGCTTGGGGCTGGTGTATGGGGATGATCCGGAGGGATAATGTGGGGTGGGAGGTGGGAGGGGGGTTCATGTTTGGGAGTTCGTGTACACCCGTGGCAGATTCATGTCAATGTATGCCAAAACCAATAGAGTACTGTAAAGTAAAATAAAGTAAAATGGAAGCTCTAAAGAAAAAATTTTTTAAAAATAGTAAAACTTAATTAATTAATTAAAAAAATAAAAAGAATAATTTCTTTAGTATTAAAGTATCACAATTCTTCTCATCAATAAACATGAGTACTAGGACACAATCAACTAATATCTTTAAAGCTGTTAAAAAAAAAATAATGATTTTTAAGGCCAGAATCCCAGACGTATTTAAAGCAACAATCATTAGTTGGGCAAAATAAAGGTATCTTCTGACATTCATTGTTCAGAAGATTCACATGCCCCATGTGGAAAAAAATACACTAAAAGCTATCTCAACACAATTAAAGAGTGATACATAAAGGCAATATAAAATTTAAGAAACAGTGGCAGCTGACTACGACCTAGAAGAAATGAAGAGAGATGAAATTAAACAATGATCCAGTGGAGCCTAATGCTTGGGATATTCTCTTTGGAGCACTGATGATTTAGTGACACAGGATGAAACTGTCTTCTTTACGACCAGGCACTAAGCTTGGTGTGACAATGGATAATACATGTGCAATCAGACCACTGCAAATGTTTTTTGGATGGCTAATTTTTCTAATCAACGTATAGTCAAAATAAGAAAAATGTCATTACAGAATAAAGCATTAATGCAAATGAAAAAATAACTACTGTAACAAAAATTGGAGAGCGGTAAAGGGAAAGAGACTGGGGAAAAAATGTAAGTAAAATAAATGCCACCTCCTTCTGTCAAGGACTCAGCAAATATAATCAAACATTAATAAATCAAGAAAAGGAAGTATTAGTGATAGTTTAAGATTATAATAATGAGCATCAGAACAACTAATAATCAGAAACTATAAAACTAGTTACTGAGAATTTATGGGAACTCTGTATTTTCTGCTCAGTTTTTCTGTTAAGCCTAAAACTACCCTAAAAAGTAGAGGCTGTTAATTAAGGGAAAAAATAATTACTTGTGTGGAGTAGGCAGGTGCCTTGGTGCCTATTTCCATTATGATTAATAATATGTTTAACCTTAGACTAAATATCAGCACATCAAAATAGGATAGAGGTTCTTGACAAGTATATTTGATATTTATTATGGCTTTTTAATAGGCTTCCCAGGTGGCACCCGTGGTAAAGAACACACCTGCCAGAGCAGGAGACATGGGTTCGATTCCTGGGTCAGGAAGATCCTTGGAGGAAGGCATGGCAACCCACTCCAGCATTCCTGCCTGGAAAATCCCATGGGCAGAGGAGCCTGGCGGGCTATGGTTGGTCTATAGGATTTCAGAGTCAGACATGACTGAAGAGACTTAGCACACACACACACAAGGCTTTTTATATATTTGTCTTAAACCCATAAACTCTTTGAAAGCTTATCTGTGCATTATAGTAATTAACACAGAACTTTTATTACTATGCTCAATTGAAAAGGTTACTAGCAAAAATTGTAGAGAAATACGAAGATACAAATAATGATATCCCGTACTGATTTTCACCTTTCACCAGTCACCTCATGTGTGCACTCTCTAATCAGGACAGGTTTGGGCTAGGAGCCAAGGTCGTCTTAGTGCCATCTGCTGCCTGTCTGGCCCTCCTTTAACCATGGCCCCCTGGCTCTGGAAGGCCTTCTTGAACCTGGAACCCTTTTCTGGACCCTGCTGGCAATAGCTACATCCTTCTACACACCTGACTTTCTGCTGCTTGTTCTGAATATGATGGCTCTGTGTTGCCGGCTCTCCAAGCATCTTTCCTCACAGTGAACAGACCAACCTCCTACATTTTTCAGTGGACTCCTGCCTTTCTGGTTATGGAATCCTACTCTACAACTGCCTAGACTGAGGCTGGGCCCACTTCTGATTATGAGATGAAAGGGGAAAAAACTGGGAATAAAGGGGTAGCTGGAAATTAGGAGAGTATTTTTTAAGCGCAGCTTGATCAAGAATATCTACCCTAGGTGATCTGACGCTGCCTCCTCCCATCGAGCCAAGGGAAAAGAGCTGAAATAGAAGCTCTCAGAGAATTTAATGTGTTCTCTCTGAAGCTGGGTGGACTGAATATCAGCAATTAACTCATGCCTGTGAGACCCAAAAGGTAAGGGAAGTTATGGCTGGCCTCTCACAACAGGAGAGCTTCTCATACTGAGATCATGGCATTCCCAGTATTTGTGAGGGAAACACGTGTGAGTGTGCCTGGTAAGCCAGGTGTGATCTACTCTTGCACCTGTGTGGATCCTCATGGATCCTAGACAAGAGCCCCTGAGGGGGATAAGGGGACCCTCTCAAGAGAGGCTGGGCAGGTGGCCAGCTGTAGGCCAGGAGCCTGAGTGGAATACGGGTGCACTGGGATATATAAGGAAACCTCTGGTGAAAGGACAGAAAAGGGCACTGGGGGCAGTTCCAAAATACCTATCAGGATGACTAAAGAGACAGAGTGCGCAGCAAACCATTGTCAGGCCCAAGAGGCGCTGACACCAGTTCACAGCAATATTTATCAGGCTGGAAATGTTCTCTTCACCTGTGGAAGGCAGATCTCTAAGACACTCTACGATTCCTGTCTGCTGGTAGCAATACCTTTGTGTAAACACAACCTGTGACTTGATTCTAACCAACAGAATACGCAAAGGTGTTGGGATTTTGTAAATGTGATTAACATCCTTAATCAGCTGACTTTCAGGAATCGAAAGGGAGACTCTCCTGGGTTGGCCTGACCCTAATCAGGTGAGCCCTTCTAAGGAGCATCTAGAGCTCAGAGCTGCTCCTTCCTGCTGGCTTTGAGAAAGCAAGCCACAGTGAGCTTTACAGGTGCAAGGAAATGAATTCTGCCTGCAAGCACATGACCTTGGAAGAGGATCCCAAGCCTCAGATGTGACCCCAGAGAGTTACAGACATTGAGGGTTTCAAAGATGACTTTAGGGCAGACCTGAAGTATAAGATATGGTGCAAAACAATACACCCTTCTGTGAATGCGGATGCAAGTCCCACTGCAGCGGCTGAGGGATGAGAGGACCCAGAGAGCTATCACCATCGACAATCCTAAACTTGAACCCTTAGAGGACAGGGGTCTTTCCCTTGTACTAATCACTCTATCCCACACCTGGAGGAGTGCCCAATATTTGGATCACGTTCCATAAAGGTTTATCAAAGGGATGAAAGGCTGAAGGAAGTCATTAACTCCACCGACTCCATTAGCTTTAAGATGACCCTGCAAGTATAGTGTTTTGTCTAACAAGTGGACACACACTTAGCCCCGCACTCTCTCCCCTTTTGCCTTTCTCCTTTTATTCTATTAACATCAGTTCCAGTTATATCTACCTTTGTGTTGATGCCCCAGTTTTCTCTGCCTCTCATCTCTCTGGCTAATCCTTCTTGGATTTCTCTAATCCTACTCTCTGGATTTTTTCTTCTCACTCCCTTTGATGCCTCTGTTTTACCCCCAAACACTCATTTCCTGTTATCCCTTTCTTCATCTTGACTTTCTCCCTTTGCACTGCTTCCTCCCACTCCCTCATCTGTTTCTGTCCCTCTCGCCTCCACTTGCCTGGCCATAATATTAGTTTGAAGTACATTTTATTTTGTGATGTCTATTGATTAAAGTTTTATGTTCCTTGTTCTTAATTAACTTATCATTCATTCTATGCCCATATATTGCTGTTGTATATTTCAAACAATAGATATATTGCTGATAAAGCTATTTGTAAATCAATGTTCTGTAAACAGAATTATATTTCAAATGTACTAGAAGAACTTGCCAGATAAAAGTGTCCTTTGATGAAAAATTCAACAATTCTCAATAATGCATTTTCTTGTAAATCCTAGGCTTCAGATAATGACCATGTGAAATAAAACAAACTCACTTTAATGCCATCATCCATTATCATTCTGCCCCAGTTTGGGTGGATCTCCTCAAGACAGATATTAGATCTCAAAAAAGTCTACAGAAAGGAACTAAATAATTTCCCCAGCAGTTTCTTTTTTATGAAAATGGAAATATTGGAAGATGAAGGAGGAGTAAGAACATGTTCAAAGTCTGCAAATTTATAAAATGTAAAAATACAAAGAGCATTCATTCATGATACACACACAAGTATAGTTACTACTATATTCTAGGCACTCGGGTAGGTACTGAGGATAAAAACTTGATTAAGACATAGTGTTTGCCCTCAAGGACTCACATCTAACAGGATACAGAGACAAATAAATAAGTAATTTCAAAACAATGTGTAAGTATTATAAATAATGGTAGCATGCATTTATTAAATTAAAAAAAAAAAAGGCTCAGCAGTGGCACCAGGTGGGGAAAAAAGATCACAAGAGTAGACACTGGATCTGTTTTTGCTATTTTATCGTCAGTGCTAGCACAGAACCCCACTTACCTTCGAAACAGCTGCTGTTAAATCATTGCATGATCCCTTTGCTGTGGTACAAGGTGAAGGCAGCAAATGAACGAAGGCTTCATTGAGGAGAGGGTGGTACACCAGACCTTCAAGGAAAACAGATATTCTGTAGAGAGACAAGGATGGAATCAGCATTGGATAGAAGAAGCCATGCATTTGAAGTACAGAGGTGAGAAAGGACACTAAATCTTCAAGAATTAAATTTTGAACCAGCATAAGTCATTCACAAAATCCCTCTCTCATATTATCAGTAGGAAGGCTGGTTTAATTCTTTCCTGTGTGGTTCGATACTTTGTTTTTCCTCTTGATGCCTTTTTCTTTTTTTATCATTGAGTTGCTTCCTGTCTCTTTTATGCCACTTTGCCCTAACTGGTCCCTCAAGAGTCTACTCATTCTTCCTACTGCCAGACCCCTGCTTTGTATATTCCTTAGTCACTATCTTATCACAATTGTTTGAGGTCATTTCACACCAGGTATATGTTAGGGCAAAAATATGCTTTCATTCTAAATGCATCATAAATTGCCCCATAGGACCCATTAGATACTGTATAGTACTACGTGGATTTCCCTAGGTAGCATGAACTTACATCCAGAATTTTCCAGGACAATGTTTATTTCAAACACTCTCAAAGTCCCTGAAGTTTGAATATTTCATCTCCTATCTCTGTTTCCCAGTCTGATCGCACAGCATGAAACAGCACAAAATTCTTTTGTTAGACCATGTGTCACACACAAGTTTTGCTTCAGACATTCTGAAGACCAGATTTAAAGAATCTTGTCTCCTGTGACAGTCTGTATGTCCTTACATTTGCTGCAACAGCTTCCCTACTTCAAGGCTGTCTAGAATGGGAGGTGTTTGCAATAACTGTGTTCCTATTGGCTGAAACTGGAGGTCCTCTTGCCCTTAGGAAGGGCAGGAGAGGTGACAGAGAGGCTGAAGAGGACACAAAGCACATGGACTTTGCAGAAAGACAGGCCTAAACCCAAATCCCAGCTCTACTGCCTACAAGCCAGGGAACTGCCTTCCACTGAGCTGGTCTTCACCCATCAAAGTGCCCTTCCTCCTTCACCTGGGGGTGAAACAGAACCAGAAGGTTCTCCCCCAGCAGCTGGAGCATGTCATCCATTAGTATGTAACACAACAGGTGCCCATGGCCTTGCCCACCCCAAGATCGCCTCCTGCCAACAGCCATACGTGCCCCTCTGCTACCTGCATTTGCGGGCATGACCCACACCTGAACCCTTGTCTCCTCGGATTAGTCTCCCATTGACTCACCCTGCTCCAGGGTCTCTGAGCTGTAATACACAAAGCAAACCTCTGACCCACACAACCCCTTGGCACCGGCAGGGGTCCTTACCGGGGGCAGGGAGCAGAAGTGTGTTGTGAGCTACAAAGCTGAGATCCTGCCTCTCACCATCAGGGATGCTGCCTGACATTACAGCTGTCTCTTATACACATCTAATCCCAGACGTATTTAAAGCAACAATCATTAGTTGGGCAAAATAAAGGTATCTTCTGACATTCATTGTTCAGAAGATTCACATGCCCCATGTGGAAAAAAATACACTAAAAGCTATCTCAACACAATTAAAGAGTGATACATAAAGGCAATATAAAATTTAAGAAACAGTGGCAGCTGACTACGACCTAGAAGAAATGAAGAGAGATGAAATTAAACAATGATCCAGTGGAGCCTAATGCTTGGGATATTCTCTTTGGAGCACTGATGATTTAGTGACACAGGATGAAACTGTCTTCTTTACGACCAGGCACTAAGCTTGGTGTGACAATGGATAATACATGTGCAATCAGACCACTGCAAATGTTTTTTGGATGGCTAATTTTTCTAATCAACGTATAGTCAAAATAAGAAAAATGTCATTACAGAATAAAGCATTAATGCAAATGAAAAAATAACTACTGTAACAAAAATTGGAGAGCGGTAAAGGGAAAGAGACTGGGGAAAAAATGTAAGTAAAATAAATGCCACCTCCTTCTGTCAAGGACTCAGCAAATATAATCAAACATTAATAAATCAAGAAAAGGAAGTATTCGTGATAGTTTAAGATTATAATAATGAGCATCAGAACAACTAATAATCAGAAACTATAAAACTAGTTACTGAGAATTTATGGGAACTCTGTATTTTCTGCTCAATTTTTCTGTTAAGCCTAAAACTACCCTAAAAAGTAGAGGCTGTTAATTAAGGGAAAAAATAATTACTTGTGTGGAGTAGGCAGGTGCCTTGGTGCCTATTTCCATTATGATTAATAATATGTTTAACCTTAGACTAAATATCAGCACATCAAAATAGGATAGAGGTTCTTGACAAGTATATTTGATATTTATTATGGCTTTTTAATAGGCTTCCCAGGTGGCACCCGTGGTAAAGAACACACCTGCCAGAGCAGGAGACATGGGTTCGATTCCTGGGTCAGGAAGATCCTTGGAGGAAGACATGGCAACCCACTCCAGCATTCCTGCCTGGAAAATCCCATGGGCAGAGGAGCCTGGCGGGCTATGGTTGGTCTATAGGATTTCAGAGTCAGACATGACTGAAGAGACTTAGCACACACACACACAAGGCTTTTTATATATTTGTCTTAAACCCATAAACTCTTTGAAAGCTTATCTGTGCATTATAGTAATTAACACAGAACTTTTATTACTATGCTCAATTGAAAAGGTTACTAGCAAAAATTGTAGAGAAATACGAAGATACAAATAATGATATCCCGTACTGATTTTCACCTTTCACCAGTCACCTCATGTGTGCACTCTCTAATCAGGACAGGTTTGGGCTAGGAGCCAAGGTCGTCTTAGTGCCATCTGCTGCCTGTCTGGCCCTCCTTTAACCATGGCCCCCTGGCTCTGGAAGGCCTTCTTGAACCTGGAACCCTTTTCTGGACCCTGCTGGCAATAGCTACATCCTTCTACACACCTGACTTTCTGCTGCTTGTTCTGAATATGATGGCTCTGTGTTGCCGGGTCTCCAAGCATCTTTCCTCACAGTGAACAGACCAACCTCCTACATTTTTCAGTGGACTCCTGCCTTTCTGGTTATGGAATCCTACTCTACAACTGCCTAGACTGAGGCTGGGCCCACTTCTGATTATGAGATGAAAGGGGAAAAAACTGGGAATAAAGGGGTAGCTGGAAATTAGGAGAGTATTTTTTAAGCGCAGCTTGATCAAGAATATCTACCCTAGGTGATCTGACGCTGCCTCCTCCCATCGAGCCAAGGGAAAAGAGCTGAAATAGAAGCTCTCAGAGAATTTAATGTGTTCTCTCTGAAGCTGGGTGGACTGAATATCAGCAATTAACTCATGCCTGTGAGACCCAAAAGGTAAGGGAAGTTATGGCTGGCCTCTCACAACAGGAGAGCTTCTCATACTGAGATCATGGCATTCCCAGTATTTGTGAGGGAAACACGTGTGAGTGTGCCTGGTAAGCCAGGTGTGATCTACTCTTGCACCTGTGTGGATCCTCATGGATCCTAGACAAGAGCCCCTGAGGGGGATAAGGGGACCCTCTCAAGAGAGGCTGGGCAGGTGGCCAGCTGTAGGCCAGGAGCCTGAGTGGAATACGGGTGCACTGGGATATATAAGGAAACCTCTGGTGAAAGGACAGAAAAGGGCACTGGGGGCAGTTCCAAAATACCTATCAGGATGACTAAAGAGACAGAGTGCGCAGCAAACCATTGTCAGGCCCAAGAGGCGCTGACACCAGCTCACAGCAATATTTATCAGGCTGGAAATGTTCTCTTCACCTGTGGAAGGCAGATCTCTAAGACACTCTACGATTCCTGTCTGCTGGTAGCAATACCTTTGTGTAAACACAACCTGTGACTTGATTCTAACCAACAGAATACGCAAAGGTGTTGGGATTTTGTAAATGTGATTAACATCCTTAATCAGCTGACTTTCAGGAATCGAAAGGGAGACTCTCCTGGGTTGGCCTGACCCTAATCAGGTGAGCCCTTCTAAGGAGCATCTAGAGCTCAGAGCTGCTCCTTCCTGCTGGCTTTGAGAAAGCAAGCCACAGTGAGCTTTACAGGTGCAAGGAAATGAATTCTGCCTGCAAGCACATGACCTTGGAAGAGGATCCCAAGCCTCAGATGTGACCCCAGAGAGTTACAGACATTGAGGGTTTCAAAGATGACTTTAGGGCAGACCTGAAGTATAAGATATGGTGCAAAACAATACACCCTTCTGTGAATGCGGATGCAAGTCCCACTGCAGCGGCTGAGGGATGAGAGGACCCAGAGAGCTATCACCATCGACAATCCTAAACTTGAACCCTTAGAGGACAGGGGTCTTTCCCTTGTACTAATCACTCTATCCCACACCTGGAGGAGTGCCCAATATTTGGATCACGTTCCATAAAGGTTTATCAAAGGGATGAAAGGCTGAAGGAAGTCATTAACTCCACCGACTCCATTAGCTTTAAGATGACCCTGCAAGTATAGTGTTTTGTCTAACAAGTGGACACACACTTAGCCCCGCACTCTCTCCCCTTTTGCCTTTCTCCTTTTATTCTATTAACATCAGTTCCAGTTATATCTACCTTTGTGTTGATGCCCCAGTTTTCTCTGCCTCTCATCTCTCTGGCTAATCCTTCTTGGATTTCTCTAATCCTACTCTCTGGATTTTTTCTTCTCACTCCCTTTGATGCCTCTGTTTTACCCCCAAACACTCATTTCCTGTTATCCCTTTCTTCATCTTGACTTTCTCCCTTTGCACTGCTTCCTCCCACTCCCTCATCTGTTTCTGTCCCTCTCGCCTCCACTTGCCTGGCCATAATATTAGTTTGAAGTACATTTTATTTTGTGATGTCTATTGATTAAAGTTTTATGTTCCTTGTTCTTAATTAACTTATCATTCATTCTATGCCCATATATTGCTGTTGTATATTTCAAACAATAGATATATTGCTGATAAAGCTATTTGTAAATCAATGTTCTGTAAACAGAATTATATTTCAAATGTACTAGAAGAACTTGCCAGATAAAAGTGTCCTTTGATGAAAAATTCAACAATTCTCAATAATGCATTTTCTTGTAAATCCTAGGCTTCAGATAATGACCATGTGAAATAAAACAAACTCACTTTAATGCCATCATCCATTATCATTCTGCCCCAGTTTGGGTGGATCTCCTCAAGACAGATATTAGATCTCAAAAAAGTCTACAGAAAGGAACTAAATAATTTCCCCAGCAGTTTCTTTTTTATGAAAATGGAAATATTGGAAGATGAAGGAGGAGTAAGAACATGTTCAAAGTCTGCAAATTTATAAAATGTAAAAATACAAAGAGCATTCATTCATGATACACACACAAGTATAGTTACTACTATATTCTAGGCACTCGGGTAGGTACTGAGGATAAAAACTTGATTAAGACATAGTGTTTGCCCTCAAGGACTCACATCTAACAGGATACAGAGACAAATAAATAAGTAATTTCAAAACAATGTGTAAGTATTATAAATAATGGTAGCATGCATTTATTAAATTAAAAAAAAAAAAGGCTCAGCAGTGGCACCAGGTGGGGAAAAAAGATCACAAGAGTAGACACTGGATCTGTTTTTGCTATTTTATCGTCAGTGCTAGCACAGAACCCCACTTACCTTCGAAACAGCTGCTGTTAAATCATTGCATGATCCCTTTGCTGTGGTACAAGGTGAAGGCAGCAAATGAACGAAGGCTTCATTGAGGAGAGGGTGGTACACCAGGCCTTCAAGGAAAACAGATATTCTGTAGAGAGACAAGGATGGAATCAGCATTGGATAGAAGAAGCCATGCATTTGAAGTACAGAGGTGAGAAAGAACACTAAATCTTCAAGAATTAAATTTTGAACCAGCACAAGTCATTCACAAAACCCCTCTCTCATATTATCAGTAGGAAGGCTGGTTTAATTCTTTCCTGTGTGGTTCGATACTTTGTTTTTCCTCTTGATGCCTTTTTCTTTTTTTATCATTGAGTTGCTTTCTGTCTCTTTTATGCCACTTTGCCCTAACTGGTCCCTCAAGAGTCTACTCATTCTTCCTACTGCCAGACCCCTGCTTTGTATATTCCTTAGTCACTATCTTATCACAATTGTTTGAGGTCATTTCACACCAGGTATATGTTAGGGCAAAAATATGCTTTCATTCTAAATGCATCATAAATTGCCCCATAGGACCCATTAGATACTGTATAGTACTACGTGGATTTCCCTAGGTAGCATGAACTTACATCCAGAATTTTCCAGGACAATGTTTATTTCAAACACTCTCAAAGTCCCTGAAGTTTGAATATTTCATCTCCTATCTCTGTTTCCCAGTCTGATCGCACAGCATGAAACAGCACAAAATTCTTTTGTTAGACCATGTGTCACACACAAGTTTTGCTTCAGACATTCTGAAGACCAGATTTAAAGAATCTTGTCTCCTGTGACAGTTTGTATGTCCTTACATTTGCTGCAACAGCTTCCCTACTTCAAGGCTGTCTAGAATGGGAGGTGTTTGCAATAACTGTGTTCCTATTGGCTGAAACTGGAGGTCCTCTTGCCCTTAGGAAGGGCAGGAGAGGTGACAGAGAGGCTGAAGAGGACACAAAGCACATGGACTTTGCAGAAAGACAGGCCTAAACCCAAATCCCAGCTCTACTGCCTACAAGCCAGGGAACTGCCTTCCACTGAGCTGGTCTTCACCCATCAAAGTGCCCTTCCTCCTTCACCTGGGGGTGAAACAGAGCCAGCAGGTTCTCCCCCAGCAGCTGGAGCATGTCACCCATTAGTATGTAACACAACAGGTGCCCATGGCCTTGCCCACCCCAAGATTGCCTCCTGCCAACAGCCATACGTACCCCTCTGCTACCTGCATTTGCGGGCATGACCCACACCTGAACCCTTGTCTCCTCGGATTAGTCTCCCATTGACTCACCCTGCTCCAGGGTCTCTGAGCTGTAATACACAAAGCAAACCTCTGACCCACACAACCCCTTGGCACCGGCAGGGGTCCTTACCGGGGGCAGGGAGCAGAAGTGTGTTGTGAGCTACAAAGCTGAGATCCTGCCTCTCACCATCAGGGATGCTGCCTGACATTACAGTGGGTGGTCCCGCACAGATGTGCCCTGCCCAGTTAAAGATGGCACACCACTACAGTCACACAATGGCAGCTGCCGGCAGCTGCCCCTTTCCTGACCGAGTCAGTGTTCTCCAGGCAGCTGACCACATCCTGCCCAGCTTTGATCCACCGCTGACCACCTGCTTGGGTGGGGCCCGCTTCTCCTTCCCTCAGCTGCCCTCCCTCAGCGTTCCCCCTACCTTCCCCATTCCCCTTTCATCCTTTCACACCCCTTGGTCGTTGTATGGAAATATAAAGGCCACACATTTCATCATGAGTTACACCAGATCCTCTTAACTCTGACCCCTTGTGACTCCAAAGCAGCCACCTGAAGCCAAGGCCCAGGAAGGATGACACAGAACGTGTGGGCAGCACTTTCTAAGAGCTAAAATACGGACCCAATTTACATGGTGATTTGCATTTGTGTATAAATTATACATCAATATGTATCCTCTCAAGACAGTGAGTTACTAAAATAATTTTGCTACTTTCTAACTTGTCATTGCTCAGTTTTTCTTCTCCCCCTTGCAGCAACACCCACACATACCTACTCCTTCCGCAGGAGAAAGACAGCGAGGAAAAATGGGAAGAAAGAAAGAAGAGGATAAGAAGGAAGTAGGGGAGAAAATGGAGCAAAGGAGGGAATGAAGCTCAGAAAAGGAAAATATCAATGAAATAATAAACACATTTGAGCGATTAAATACCAGCTACCACTGAAATGAGCTTATAATGATGATTAAACACAATCTAATCCAACTCAAAGAAAACAAACTACAAAATCAAATATACGCACCCTCTCCATAATTTCCTACTTATGTCAGATAAAAGTTATCAGAGCTTAAGTTCTACAGACAGCGTCTCTAATAGGTCTCTTGGGCATGCCTATGTATATATTCAGGCCTTTACCAGTAAGCAAATGTCACAAAGTACTTCAGCTACAGCTGTTTGTGCCCACATTAAACTGGATTTCAGTGTGGCACAAGAAAAGGATGGAGCAAGACAATGCGAATGCTAGAAACCAGCTACACTGAGGACTTCTCTTCCCCAGCCCAGCTCCAGTCTCCAGGCAGCAGTGTATTCACTGTAGGAGTCCTACATTCCTGACCAATCACTTTCTTTCTCCTAGGAATCAGAACTTGGGATTCAGAGATGCTGGGCAGCTTGGGCTCTTTACTCGAACTCAGGAGCTGCATTTGCCCCTAGGGTACAGCCAACTTCCACTGGCAAAGGGAAACAAATAATGGCAGCGAGAGAGAAATGAAGCAGAGGGGAGAGCTGGAGGCTGACAGCATGTTTGTGCCTTGGTTCTGATGGATTCCTAGCTCCAGGCTGCAGTCCTATTTTCTGCCCTTGAAAACTCTGGGACATCTATGTGTTCTTAGAATAACCCCCACCCTACTCCACCTTTCTGCTCCAGCCAGTTTGTGTAGATTTCTGTTATTTGCACCAAAAGAACCTTGACTAAGACTATTCAATCAAATTAATCCAGAGGCATTTCCAACTTGATTTTGAATTTCTAATTACTTCTTAAATTTATTTGATGTGTTCTGTGACTGTAAGATCCTTTTTTTGTTTTCTATGAAATAAATCTGAACTCTTAAGGATATAGTAGTTTTGTCTGAGGAACTTTCCTTAAAATGTTATATTTTCACCCATAAAAATATCAGATACTGTAGGGACATGTATCACTTTGCATTGCACAAAAGATTATGACTTTGTGAATTGCACATCTTGGAAAATAAAATACTGTGAAGTTCAATAAAATTCTCACCCGTGGGTCTCACTTCTTCATTTCCGCCGCCAAAATACCAATACCTCATTAAATGTGAACAAACACTGGAAATGTGCTAATTCAGTTAATAAATGCATGGAAAGAGCAAAGACACAAATAATGAAAAAGAGCAGCAAGAAGGAGGCAATAATAATAGAAAGGAATAGATCTGATAAATCCTACAGGGCAGGCAGCAGTCTTGATAAGTAATTTATTATAGTAGGAGAGAAAGTGGGACATGGCAGAGGAGAAATAGAACCAAAAAGAGGAATCCAGGCCAGCCAGAATAGGGCTGTTCTCTCAGCCATACTTGTGTGACACATTCAGAATTTAATATCAGAACCCCATTGTGCCTTCTTTCCAGTTGGTTGTATTACCACAGGCCAGAGCTAACATATGATAAAATGCACATCCTTCACATTACATGAAACAACACCAAACCAGTAATTCTCAACTAATTGTTTTTATGTTTCAACAAAGATTTCTGTTGCAAGCTCATATGGTAACTTATTTAATAATCCATGCAGTGTTCATCACTGGGATAGGAACAGACTGGAAGCTACACATGTGATAAGAAACAAGCCCTGCCTTTAGTGGATACAGGTTTTGGCTCAGTCCTGTGTTCATGCTGTACTTACTCTACCCACTCACAGCTACTAATATAACTCATATGGGATTGAAAAACATAGAACCATGGTTATCATTATTAATATTCAATAGTAACATTGACTATTACTATAGTATAGTAGTAATATTCAGTAATAATATTCAGAATATCATTAATATTTTATGCCAGTGATTGTATTGTTATATATATGTGTGTGTACAATCAATTTAAATTTATAATTCATTGGTGTTCCTCTTCATTCAGGTTTCAGTGACTCAATTTTAGGGAATGCAAATCCATGTTCTTATGCCACCTGCCCTGGCTCAGTGATCACTTGTCAGTAAACTGACTTTAAATGAATATACATGAAATTAAAGGACATTTGAAAAGGCCTGCAGTTCTAAGAATAGACATTAGAGAGTATTAAAAAGTAATGAATCCATATGTGGACACCAAGTAAACTTCTCTTCCTGTTATTTCTTTGGCTCATGTATATCTGATAATGCACTTGTGCCTCTAAAGTTAGGTATATTAGGTCAGAGATTCAATTTCGATTTTCTTTTCACATACCCAACATGATCTATTGCTACAGTTCCATACAAATATTAAATTGATGCTAATCACATATATATGTGCAAATATATATGAATAAACACACACACAGTCCTCACCAAGAGATAAACTACATCTGTTCACCCTCTCCTTCCATTGGTACCTAAGTTTTTACTGTTACCGAGGAAAGAAGATATTAATTTTTTGCTCTAGTAGTCAGAAGATTGGAAGCAGTAAAACAGATGCACCACAGTCATGTTTATTTAAGTTTTTTTTTTATCTAAAGACCAAAAGGAAGCAAATCTAATTGGTGGATACATGAATCAGGGCTGCCTTTTCAAAAAGATTATTTTCTTGTCTCTGACTTTCCTCTCTTGCTCTATCCAACACCTCATCTCTGCAAATACAGGGCCTGTTTTATAATGAATCTCAGGAAACCTTGCCTGTCACTCAGCCATCCAGGGAGCAGTCCTCCATGGCATGGCACGTCCCATCATAGTGGCTACACCTGCTGAGAAGACATCAGAGAGTCCCCAGTGAGAAGAAAAACCACAAAACAGAAGCCTTTAAAGTCAAATCAAGTTTTCAATGAGAAAGGTTGTTTCTGTTAGGGGAGGAAGAGAGCTCAGAGGAGACGGGGACCAGAGCAAATGCCAAGTGTCCTCTTCAGGCTAAAGGGAAATGCAGATAAGTGGTGCCACAGAGCATACCAATCCTGCCTGGTCCTTACAAACTTGAGCTTCCAAAAAATACAGGTTCCTGGGTGCCACTCAAAAGCTGTTGAATCAAAATCTCTGGGCATGGAGCCTGAAAATCTATACGTTTTCAAAGTGCACCAGATGATGGGAGCTCATTCAAGTTTGAAACCATGGCCTTTTAAGACACACAGACACACTCTCTCTTGTCCAATTAGAAGCTGTCAAAGATCCTGAAGGGGGGACAGGTTACTGGGACCCCTGGGACCCTGTGTAAGGTGGGGAACTCAACTGTCCCTAAACTGTTTAGGGACAGAGGAACCGCAGGTCTCAGTGAACAAACCGTAACAGGAGATGGATACAGTCTAATTTAGACATTCATTCATCGCTCTGGAATTCAGTGGCAAGAACAGGAATGCAAAGGAAAATATAGATGCGGAAGGCATTAGACAGGAAAATTTAATGCAACGTGTAGACTGGTTGAATATGAAGTGTATTCAGACACAGTGATTCTGAGGTTTGGATGTATGTCCCAGGGCCAGCATTTTCTGTCTACTCCACAACCACCATCCTGTTCTTGTTCTCACCATTCCAACAGCCTCCAGGGTAGGGGCCCCATTCCCTGACAACCCATTATCTTCCTCACAGATCACAGTCACCCAAAAATATAAATGAGATCATTTTACCCCTTACTTAACCTGGCCTCAAGGCCCTTCATGATCTGACTGAGCCTCATCCCTTTTCACTCTCCCTTCCACATCACTTTCCCACCCACATCATTTTCTTTGACTTGCACAGTTTCCTCCCACTGCCTGAGACGTCTGTCCTTCTCAAGGCTGATTCACTACTCAGATCTCAGGTAAATATTTCTTCTCTAGGGAAGACACCCCTCACCCCCGAGTCTAAGTCAGATCCCTTGTTATACACTCTCATGGCTCCTTGTTGCTCTTTTCATCAGTAGTAAAGTATACTTTTGTGATTATATGATTAATGTCTAACTCTCCTATGGAAATGCAAACTATACTAAAGCAGAAACTTTATCTTTCAGTCCATAATCTGCCCAACATCTAGAATAGTGTCTCATCTATAATATTTGTTTTACTAGGAAAAAAAATAGAAACCCAATGTACTTGGATGACTGGGAGAATCAGAGTACCACTGAAGAGACAGGAAAGCCAGGAAAGGGAAAAAAAATGAATCATTTGATTTCAAGTACTGAGAATATTTGACAGCAGCAGATGCAAGGTGGTCTTTAAAGAAAAGATAGTAAGTGTCATTACAATGACATTTGACTTTAACAGATAATTGATCATGTATGTTGAAATAAAAACTTGGAACATATAATCATTTAAGTGGTAGTTAAATCCTGAGAAATCCAAACAAAAAGGTTCACGTAAACAATAACAGAGGACCAAATATGGAATCTAAAGGATCACCCATGGTTAGGGAGTGGGAGGACCAAGTGAGAGAAGGGTGAGCCAGATGGCCACACCCAGCCAGGGCCTGAATAGAGAGCTCAGTGAAGTCAAATGTGGCCAAGAAGACAAGACCGTGAGGATTGAACAGGCTGCTGCTTCTGGCACAAATCTGCTCTTTGAAATGTTGAGCTCTTGAAACTGTCTTGGAGCTTGGGTAAAGAAGTGGGCAGATAGATTTTAAAAAGCCTATTTTCAAACACTTCCCTATATACATCTGCAAATGCAATCTCAGCCTCTTGAATCGTGCCCCACAGCAGGCATATTAAAAGCTCTTGCATGAGTCCCTTCCTCACGTTTCCACTCTCATTCAGACTTGAGCTCTGTATCCACCTTGTTCAACAGCATCTGTTTGGAAGGTTTTCCAGTCTAGCACACACTGTGTGGTTAAGCATGGTTGTTCACCATGCCTTCACATTCCCTTCTGGACAGTGACATCTCATTGTTATTGAGAAGATAAGGAAGAAGGCACCCATGGTGAAGGAGCCTGCCCAAATCTTCCCCAGATTAGAACTCAGAATTGGTTCTAATTGGAACCAATTATATGACACATTCTCAATGAAAGTTTACTGAGCCTATGGTTGATGTTATGGCCATTGATGTGTCTTCAATGTACTCACTTTTTATCTCAGCAGAGCAGAATCTGTTGTGTTATAAATATCTGTGAAACATTTTATTAAATGTGAATGCAAAATTCCAAATATATAGCAGCGTACCTTCTTGAGACACTAACTAGCAAACATAAAGGGAGAGACTGGTTTGAGAAAAATACTAAAAATGTCAGTTGATGGGAGTTTCTACTGGTCTATCAAAACCCTGGCACCCTAAAGTGTGTAAAAGATGAATCAGATAAAAATCAAAGAAGTTACTAATTTAAGATTTCCCACAAAACCATAAAATAATATTGGAAATCAACATATGTACTCCATCATCTAGCTTAGAGCATAGGGAAAAAAAGAGCTAAAAAAAAGTAGATTTGATCAATTTGCATCTAGAAGTGACCACTAAGAAAGCCACTTTCTTCTAATATTGATTAGCAGAGGAAAATCTAAAAAAGAGTTTTACCAAATTGTTGCTCCCCACCCAATATCTCTCTCTCTAGGTCCAGTTCACTTGGCAAATGTGCCCACATGCAGACAAACCCATCTATGCACTTCTAGGACCAGTGGCATAATCATTTATCACAATGTTCACATGTGAACTTAAGAGACTGATGGTTAAGATAGACAAAAAAGGGAAGTTAAACTCCTCCAACCAAAACCTGTTTTTGACATCATCAGCCTTGTGTTCCCAACCCTCCTGTTCACCCAAAGGATTGATGTGCTCATTATAAATAGCCCCAGATATATGAAGAATGGATTTAATTGTCCACAATTTCATGATGAGTCATCAGCATGTCGTCTAGAAGTGTAAGGAAACAGACCGTAGTCCCTCTCTCTTGTCAGTACGTTCAGACCACACCTGGCGTCTGTAATCCACCCTCGGAGCCATACATCACTGGGGATGTAGACAACCGGAAGTAAGTCCAAACCTCAATAGACAGACAACCTCAAATAATGTCCTATGAAAACAAATTGGAGTTGAGGCTATTTTTCTAAGAGACAGGTAAGAAAGGGTGAGATGCAAGGTGGGGAGATAAGAGGGTAACAGTGCATTGCTGAGCTGTCCACCAAAATCACTGATTTTTCAATCTTCCCCACTATACTGCAAACACAAGTGCAGCAACCATTTTTCAGTGTAATGGGGCTCCAAGGCAGGTCTGGGACTAAACAAAATATTCAATAAATATTTGGCTTTTTAAAAAAGTAAACAAACGATAATGTCCTTCTAATTTTCAAATAACTGTGATGCAGAAAGGTGAAATTTGTTCTTCTTGGTCCCAAATGATAGAATCAAAAACAATGAGTAGAGAAGGTATAAGGAAAAAGTTTTCATATTAATACAGTAAGTCCCCACATATGAACAAGCTCCATTCCAAGAGAGCATTTGTAAGTCCAACAAATTCAACCTTGGTACCCAACTAACACAACTGACTCCATAATACTGTACTGTAATAGGTTTATAATACTTTTCACACAAATAATACATGAAAAACAAACAAGGGCCTTCCCTGAGGGTCTAGTGATTAAAACTTCACCTTCCAGTGCCGGGGGTACAGGTTCAACCCTCGGTCGGGGAACTAAGATCTCATATGCCTCGTGGCCAAGAAAACAAAATACAGAAGCAGTACTGTAACAAGTTCAGGAAAGAATTTTAAAATGGCCCATATCAAAAAAAAAAAAATCTTTAAAAACAAACAAGAAAAGTAAAACATTTTTAATCTTACAGTACAGTACCTTGAAAAGTATCATAGTACAACATAACAGCTGGCATACAGAGGCTGGCATTGAGCAAACAGGCAAGAAGAGTTACTGACTGGAAGAGGGGGAGGAGGTGGCAGATGGTAGAGCTGAAGGGCCATCAGCAACAGGAGATGGAGGGGAAGCTGCAATTTCACTCACATCTGACGGTGATGGCACAGGTTCTGGTTACTTGCTGGATTCAATTCTAGCTATCCTCTTGAAAAAAATGATCCAGTGATGTCTGGATAGTGGTTCCTCTTTTCTCATCATGGATGACGCAGTAGCCCTGGACTCCATTCTGAATGATTGCTGCAACCTTCGTGTACCTTTCTATGTTTGGGCCCTGTGTCTCCAAAAGTAACAGTGCCTCCTCAAATAGAACTAACTTATGTGCTTGGACATGCAGACAATATTCGCATCTTTGAAGGTTCACAACCTGAAGGTTCTTATGTAGGGGACTTACTGTACAAAAAGACCTTCCTACAGAACTCTTATTTAGGGATTGAGCACTTTCTTCCTTGAAAGTATCTTAACAGAGATCAGCCATGTCTGAGGCAGTGACAACAATGCAAAGGAGATTTAAGCATCAAGTGAGTTTACCTTGGTCATGGCTCTCAAACTTGGCTGCAAAGTAGAAACAGCTGGGGTTCTGTTTTAATACGGACACCTAGGCACAATCCCAAGAAACTTGATTTCCGTTGGTCTAGGGCATGAGGATTTTAAAATACTCCCAGATGATTCTACTGTGCAACTGTATTTGAGAATCATTAGTCTAGATGAAAATTTAAAAGTCCTTCCAAACTTAGATTCTGTGATTCTCCATCTCAGGAAATGGGAGCTTCCACTCAAAATAGTCCAATTTTGACTGACTGCCTAACTCATTAAATGTTCTCTAACACTGATTAAACTAATGAGGCATCTAAACCAATATTCCAAACAAACAGAAGGATAGAAAACTGACCAGAGAAAGACAGAGAGGGAAAGAAAGGGAGAGTAGGGGAGAGGAGACAGAGAGAGGGAGTGGGGAGAGCAAGCTGTATTAAAGCGTATATCTTAATTTGTAGTTTGTGACTTCTAAATAATTGAATTTGCACTTTATCAAAATTTCAGAAAGTGCTGGCTGTCCAAACATGAGAAGTTTTTCTCCTGATGTTTCCTGATATGGAAGCATCACCAGTTGGATCACCAGTAGGTGTGGATTTAATCAGAGGCCTCAAAATTCTCAAATCTCAAAATGCTATTTGACCTTTCAGCCTGAAGACTGAAAATACCCGAAGTGAATGGAAGAGTACATATGGTTGTTAGAATGCAAGTAGGTGACAATCAGATAATTTCATATGCTGCTTTTCATCCTGAACTATTTTAGTAAAAGTCTGCTCTTTGGTAAATGAATAATTCACTTATATTTCAAATGTATTTTAAATGCATCCCATTTGAAAGCAGGCTAAGATATATTTAAATAATGTTACCACTTCTTAATGGGTTGAGAAGTGGTTTGGGGTGCTGCTCTAGACAGAAGCAGCCAGTCAGCTGCGCACCTAGTAAAATGGAGATAGGATGGGCACCTGACCCTTTTCTTCAATCCAATAAAAGGAGGCAAATTCCACTGGATAGGGTTCACAGTTTCAGGGTTCCTTTAACTTGGCTTCCCAGATCCTGATTTTGCCACCCAAGTCTGTTCAGTACTTAGTTGTCACTGCCTATGATTCCCTATGATTGAAGATTCAGTTCATCTAGACTTATATTCATAGATAAGACCATAATTCTAGAATAAATTTATGTCATTAAGATACAAACATCTTAAAAACGTGCTTAGACAAAATATAATTAATTTCCAACAAAGAAAGTTAGGCGTGAAAAGGCACACTGCCATGTCACTAATAAGTGTTCAAACATGCTTACTATAAAGCAGAGATTGAAGGTCAGTTCTTCAAGCAGAGACAGGTATGTGATGGCTACCATTCAAGCAACATAGATACTCCTTTTTAAACCACCGCTGTTTAAACAGAGTGGTTAGGAATGATTACTATATTTGTGGCAAGAAGCTTCAGAAACTGAAAACATTATTACCTTCAAGAATAAAAATCCCATCTGGTACTAAAATTCATGGACAAATAATTTTATGTATACCACTACTGTCTTTTTATATTCTGCTCCATGTAAAGTAAGTTCTATAAAATAAGAGGAACTGAGGTAGAAAGTTCTGGGTGAGTGAGGTTTTCAGTCTCAAATAGGATGAGCAGGGACGGTCTTACCAAAAATGTAACATTGGAGCAAAGACCCTAAGAAAGTGAGACAACTATGCACACATAGGGAGTGAGAAAGTTCCAGGCGGAGGGAACAGGTGAAAAAAACCTCATGAGGCAGGAATGACTGGAAGATTGGAAGCCAGAGTGTTCGCTAACACGTAGTAAGAAAGGAGGCAACTATTAGGACATTGGCTCAGAAATAGGTTTGAAGAGTCTTGTAGTAAGAGCTTTATTAAGGACTCTGGCTGTTACTCTGAGTGAAACGTGGATCCATTCAAGGTTTTGAGCAGAGGAGTAACATAATTTGACTTTGGTTTTTAAAGAATCGTTCTAGCTGCCATGTTGAAACGTCATCATAGCCGGCAGCCAAGGCAGAAGCATGGAGACCATTCAGGGAT
Source organism: Oreotragus oreotragus (assembly GCA_006410675.1). NCBI lineage: Eukaryota > Metazoa > Chordata > Mammalia > Artiodactyla > Bovidae > Oreotragus > Oreotragus oreotragus. The sequence continues at coordinate 104,633 of SJYX01014288.1, forward strand.
GATACTGCAATAAACCAGGTGAAAGAGAATGGCATATGGGACCAGGGTGATAGTAGGAGAGGTGATAAGTGGTGGTCAGATTATGGGTATTTGAGCATCTTGAAAATAAAGCCAATATACTATGCTGATCTACTGAAAGTAGAATGTCAGATAAAAAGATAAATTAAGGATGGCTTCCAACACTTGAGCCCAAGCAACTGAAAGGGAGGAGTTGCCCTTTATTGATAAATAAAAATTAGGAAAATCATTAAGGGGGAGAGCAGAGGTTCAGTGTGAGATATTAATTTTTTAAATGTCTATTAAAATTTAAGTAGACAGTTGGGTAAGCATATGATTATATGCATTTCAAGCCCATGGAAGAATTTCAGGCCACAGATAAAAACTTGGGAATCATCAGGCATATAATATTTAATACATGAGTCTGGATAGGTGTGGGTGTAGGCAGAACAAGGAAGACATCCAAGGACTATACTCTAGAGAATCCAATAATTAGAGGACAAGAAGTTCAGGTTGCACCAACCAAAGGCAATGAGATGTGGAGTGGTCACTGAGGTGTGAGGAGACCAGAAGAGTGTGATGTTCTGGAACCCAAAGGAAGAAACTGTTTCAAGAACATAAGATTATAACCAAACATGTTAAATGCTGTGATAGAGCAATTAGATTTAGAGTTGAGAACTGTTTTCAGCAATGGGAAAGGCACTGATGGTCACTGTAAGAGCAAATAGGTTGGCGTGGAAGAGGTGAGAAGCCTGAGTGGAGTGGATATTTGACAGGAGGAAAGAGAAGGGGCTCAAGATGGTAGATAAGAGGACATGGGGCTCACCTCCACCAACAAACAGAACAAAAATACATCTACATTTGGAACAATTCTCATGGAAAACTAACTGGAAACTAGCACAGAAACTCCTACAAAACCAAGGCTGCAAGAAAGATTCCTATGGAATTGGGTGGGATGGGGGAAAGCACTCAGTCAGAACCCATGTCCCTAATAGAGAGCTCAGAGGAAAAGGAAGGCCACACAGATGTCCTCTCATCCTGGAGAATGAGCAGGTCAGGCCACAGCCAGGGTGTCCCAGTCCCGGGGTCCTTCACAGAGGATGCAGGCCACCTTGGCTGGTTAGAAAACTTCTAGAATAGATAAAAGGGCTGGAGAAGCCCAGAGCTCCAATCACAAGGAACGCACAGGTGGTAGCTTGCAACCAGATGAGGCACAGAGAGGTCTGCCCTAGCGGATGCCACCTCATCACATTCCCCAGTCCAAGTTGAGTGAATACCCCAGCCTTGCTCACCCCACACCACACCTTGGCACCAGATCTAAGGCAGCCACGTCCTAGGAAAAGACTCAATCTATGGATGCTAAGACAACTTGGGACCTGAAGTGTGGTCCAGATGGGCAATGGCAGCCAATGTTGGCATCAATTCAAAAAGCACCCCAGAAGCAGCCCAGACATCTGACAACTGACATCTCAGTTACTCAAACCCCTACAACCAACAAATCAAGATCCCCAGTCCCAGCTGAGCAAACATCCCAGACCAGTCCACTCTATACCATTAGCTTGCACTAGATCTAGAACAACCCCAAGAGGGAGAAAATATGACCTTGGATTGCATCTGAGTGGAGTCACAGATGCCTACACAAGCTGTGCATAAGACCTCTGAAAGTACGCAATCCACACTCACTATAGCTACTCGCCTCCTTCCGGGCAAAGGCCTCAGGGCAGGGAGAAGAAAAAAACACACTTAAAGAGAACATAGTCAATCTGAGTCTGACCCTCAGGGCATCTGTTCCACCAATGTGGGGGGCAGACCTCAATCCTGACAGGAAGTGATAGCTGTTAAGCAGACAGGAAGTCTTGCCTCACACTCTAGGCTTGGGTTCTAGCTTCTCCAACATCAACCACACTCCTTAACAGGGTGATAGCAGCCAGCACACCCTAGGGAAAGATGTGGCTGGTATCCACAATAACTACAGCCATCACAACAAAAGAACCTTGGTACACCAAGTCTACAGACAGCCCTCACACATAAAAATAGCCCTTCAAGACCACAATAGATAACTGTCTCACCTAAATTCATAAAAAGAGAGAAAATTAAATAAAAGGAAAGGGCAAAGGAACTACTCCCAAATGAAAGAGAAAGAGAAAGCCTCTTAAAAAATAATAAAGCAGAGAAAATCAGTCTATCAGATACTTAGTTCCAAAGCTAGCAAAAAAAATTCTAACTGAATTAATATAGAGAATCAATCTAAACACAAGATCATTTTAAAAAGAAACTATAACTTATAAAGCGATCTCAATCAAAAATAGGTAGTTCAGCTCCTGAGATAAAAAGCACTCAAATCACAACGGGAAAAACAAAAAGAAGGAAAAGCGAACAAAGAACTATAAAAACAATTGAAAAAAAAGGAATAAAGTGGCAATAAGTACATACCCATCAATAATTATTTTACATGACGGTGTACTAAATGCTTCAATCAATGGCTGACTGGGTTTTAAAAAAGGGGGGGGACTATTTAATATACTGCTTAAAAAGAGACTCACTTCAGGGTGAAAGACACACACCGATTGAGAGTGAGAGGACTGGAAAAATATACTTCATGCAAATGGAAATGACAAGAAAGCAGGGGTAGCAATACTCATCAGAAAAAATACATTTGATGTTTTTACATAATGCATTTTTATAAAACATTACATAACGATAAAGGGATCAATATAAGAAAAGGATATTACACTCATTAACATACACATACCCAATACAAGAGCACCTAAATATACAAAGCAAATACTAACAAACAAAGAAAAAAAACTGACAATAACACAGTACTAGTAGGAGACTTTAACACCCTACTGACATCAATGGGCAGATCATCTAGACCAAAAATCAACAAGGCAACAGAGATCCTAAATAATAAAACAGACCAGTTGGACTTAATTGATATCTACAGGACACTAAAACCAAAAACAGCAGAATACACATCCTTTTAAAGTGCACAGGGAATTTTCTTCAGAATATATCACATACTAGATCCCAAAACAAGCCTTAACAAATTTATGAGGACAGAAATTACATCAAGCATCTTTTCTGATTATAACAGTATGAAACTAGAAATCAACTATAGAAAGAAAACCAGGAAAAGAACAAACATATGGAGACTAAACAACATGCTACTAAAAACAATCAAAGACTCAACAAGGAAATCAGGAAATACCTCAAGACAAATGACAATGAAAACAACCCTACAGAATCTATGGGAGGCAGCAAAAGCAGTTTTAAGAGTGACGTTCATAGCAACACAGGCCTTCCTCAAGCAACAAGACATATCTCAAATACATAACCTGCCTACTACTTAAAAGAATAAGAAGATAAACAAAACCCAAAATCAGCAGAATGAAGGAAATAATAAAAAGTAGAGAAGAAATTTATAAAACAGAGATAAAATAACAATAAAAAGGATCAATGAAACTAAGAACTGGCTTTTTGAAAAGATAAACAAAATTGATAAACCTTTAGCCAGACTCACCAAGAAGAAAAAAGAGGGGACCCAAATAAACAAAATAAGAAATGAAATAGGATAAATAACAATCAATATCACAGAAGTATTATAAAAAATCATGAAAGAATACTGTGAACTGTCTCATGCCAACAAATCAGACAACCTAGAAGAAATAAATTTCTAGAAACACAGTATGCAAAGAATGAGTCAACAAGAAATAGACAATTTGAACAGATGGATCAGAAGTGAAATTAAATTTGTAATTTTTTAAAAGTATTAAAAAAAAAAAAAGGCCTGGCGTGCTGTGATTCATGGGGTCGCAAAGAGTCAGACATGACTGAGCGACTGAACTGAACTGAGAAAGACAAAAGACACAAACTACTATTTAAGCAACAAAGATATACTGTATAGCATAGGGAGTTATATGGATTATCTTATAATAACCTATAATAAAATATCTTCTGCAAAAATACTGAATCAATGTGCAATATACTTGAAACCACCACAACAGTGTAAATCAACTGTACTTAAATGTCAAAAACAAGGCAGGAGCTGAAGTAGAAACAGCAGATGCAGACAGTCTAGGTGGACCTTGTTGACTGGCTATGGGAGCCAATGAAGAACTAGATGTATCCCCCGATTTCAGCAGGAGAAACTGGCACATATAAAGTGGGCCCATAGTTTACTCTAAGGGGAAGGAAAGTGCTGCTTATCTCTTTGTAATAAGATAAGACATTTTTAACTGCTCATTTTCTCAGCCCACCTGGCTTCTGAATCCGAAGTTACAGTGTTCCTGTTCAATTTGACAGTCTCGGTTGGCAGGCTTAGATTTCAGCTCCAATCATTTTCAAGGCCCTCATACAAATCCACGCCCCAAATGCCTCCAGCCTCCACCCAATCAATAAATTGCAGTTAATGCCTGTAGGGAAAATGGCCTTTGATGAGACTCAGTGTTAGCAGCCAATCCAAGCCCATTAACTTCCGCATCTGGAAATAGGTGAGTAAGGAAAACGAGGCTGATGGCTTCAATTTAGTTCTCATCCATCTATCAGCATCACAATAACCCAACTCAAGGACTTACAATTCAGGGTGATTGGACGACTCTGCTGAGGTCCAAGACTGAAATAATAAGGAGGCTGAAAGTCAGGATTCAGGATTACTGGGAGAGCCATTTCCAAGAACCAGGTTTAGAGCCAGGGAGCAAGAATAAAATGCACCAAATAAGATGCTCAGAGGCTCCAACCCGGAAAAGCCATCAAGCTGATGTAGTGTAATATCATTCACAGCTCCCCTATGACTTTTTACTCTTATTATATATATAATAAATATCATAATAAGTCTTACACTTATTAGGTTATAATAAACCTTACATTTCTACAGCTTAATCTCCTCCAAAACACTTAACTGCCCTGTATATCTCACCCTCCCAAGCTCAGTTTTTCCTTCAATGAAATGGAGAATATTGGTGTCTGCTAAGGGACTCGTGTTAGAAAACAAAACAGTAAACAGTGATGGCTAATAAAAAGCACACTTTGTTTCAGTGAATAACAGTCCCCTGAGGAGAGAAAGAATTGGCTGTTTTGAGCTTAACAAAATTTGGACAGTATACGTAATGGGGTGAAAAAAGTTTTATCTGTTAACACCAGGATTCTTCAGGAGAAAAGAGCCTGCAGTTAGGAAGATACTTTGATAAATAGCAGATTGTGGTTTGCCCAGAACAATCCCAGTTTCCTGCCTTTTGTCCTAGAGAAAAGGCACCAGTACTTTCAAGGGTATTCCAGGTCCTAGGATGCGGTCACCCTGCTGACTATCTGGGCAGGGAAGGAGCTGAGAACCCACCAGAGAGGGAGGGTCAGCAGAAAACAGGGTAACACAGGGAAGGCTAAGCCACTCTGTTATCCCCTAACATAAACAGGAAAGAAGAGAAGAGCCCGAGGAGAGAAGCAGGCAGTTAGAAGGAACTAGGAAAATTATCTGAGACTAGCACACCATAGGGCATTAGCGTCCTCAGCAGTAGGGTGACCTTAAGGTACCTCATTTCCGATTTGAAATTCTTTCCTTTCTAAGTTATAAAGCCTTGCCCTGTCCTCCCTTTTCCCCACTTCAGTCACTATACATATAAATGCTTTATGTAAGTTTATTTGATAGAAATTAAAGAAATCCAAGTTATATAGGCAAGGCTAAGAGGCACCGAACAAACAGCACGTAAGGGACAGGTGATGATGCAAAACCCAAAATCCAGAAAAGCAGAAGTTCAAAGCCTGAGGTGACCGTGAACACGTGAGCCCTCCCAGAGCTCAAAATCCACAAGACCCAGTATGGAGCTCCAGGACAGTTTCCTGTGACTCTCTTAGAGCAGGAACATCCAGGTCACACGGGGGTTGTGTGAGGAGTAAACACAACAGGAACTGACAGTTGGCCTAATCAGAAAAGGCAGTTAAAATTCCTTAAACATATTGTTCAAAGCTAAACCTGTAGATGCACATTTATTCATCAACATATTCACGCAGAGCCAAAGCTGCTGCTTCTACTTTGAGCCTGTTGATTGGAGTTCTTTATTGTCTTTCTTGCATAAACCACATCCATAATGCAGCATCTAATTTCTTTAGATGAGACAAAACAATCTAAATGGAGAATTCTCCCAGACTTTTATAATATTGCTAATCTTTTGCAGATGTTTTGCCCATCCCTAATTTGATAACAATTCTTCTTAGCTACTTGTTTTATCAAATCTTTTCCAAAGAAGCTTAGCTTTCATGGAAACGCTTTCTTCTTGCATTAATGTCCCATCTACTTATGTAATATTTAATAAAGTTATATAATTATGATAACAAAGACAATGGGCATAAACAAGTTAGCACAAAGGCAGCTGACTCTTGAGAAGTGGAGTCATCCGTGGGAGCAGAAGCGGATGGAACATTAGAGCAGTAGGTACTTACCACAACTCTTAAAACACAATGCACCATTTTTACAGAGGAAACAGAGACCTCTACTATTCCAAGGAGCTTAGTAAATGGAGCTGAAGTTTTTTAAGTTTCTATAGGATTTACACCTGATTTTCCTGAAGACTTGATGGCTTGCCAGTACAAAGCACAGGGAACAAGGGTCATGCCCTGCTCCCTCCAGTGGCTGCATCCTGGCCAGCGTGCAGACATTCCTACTGATCTCTATTTAGTGGGATGCACCTGGCTCAGAAGAAAAACAACCATCCCTGTCATGGGAAAAAAATCACTCCCATTTCTAACTGAATAATCTTATTGTGTGATGGGCTTCAACATACACTCAACCCTCAGTGAAGTCCCTTAAAAGAAGCTATGCTGTACCAAAAGCCAGACAGCTCAGTTCCAGGAGACTCTCAATAAGAAGCGTAACATTTAGTGGTAATGACTAAACGCATGTATTCAGTGTAAATTAGTATTCTCTTCCCCTGGAAAGGGCAGAGAGCTAAATCTCAGAAGTGGTCAGAGAAAAGCAAATTTTCTCCTAATCAGAAAAGCACAATCACGGTGAAGTGGAGCAGGTAAATGGAGCTGGTGTATATACTTAGGATCTTTTCTCTTTTCCTCTAAACCGTGAAAAAGGAAAGGTGGGCATGTGAGAATAAGGAAGTCTAAAATGTCTGGAAGATGACTTTAGTTAATTGTAGAGATAGGTTAAGCTTTGATAACTGTCTTTATTAAAGAAGAACTGAAAATACCTAAAGCCCAAGGAAGTACATGCATTTACAGGGACTTCAGATGTCAGAAATTCTAAGCTGACAGCATCCTTTTCTTAAGTTATAGATTTTTTTAAAGGATTGATATTAAGTACTATATAAGCATTTAATAAGCAAGATTACTAAAATACCTAGGTTTTTTGTCTCTTTTACATTTTTGCCTATATATATATGTATTATTCATTAATATAGCACTTAATAAATGGGTAGTTTAGTACAAAGGGTGGTTGTTTTTATAAGAAAAGTAAAACTGAGTAAAAGAAATGTGCATACTATTGAGGGCTTACCAGGTGGCACAGAGGTAAAGAATCTGCCTACCAATGCAGGAAATGTGGGTTCAATTCCTGGGTCGAGAAGATCCCCTAGAGTAGAAAGTGGCAACTCACTCCAGTATTCTTGCCTGGAGAATCCCTGGACAGGGAAGCCTGGCAGGCTACAGTCCATGGGGTCGCAGAGTTCACAGAGTCAGACACAACTGAGCATGCACACACACACACGTACCACTGTCTCTGGAACTCAGCCTCACCTATGGGTCACCTAGAAATCCACAACCAAAGAAGTTTCATTAGTCAGATCTAGAACCGCAGGGAAGCCAGACAGCAAACTGAAAATAAGAACTATTTTCTTAAGAAAACAAGAATTGGCAACTGGCAGAGGCAGGATATATAAAAAGTGACAAAGTTAATCAGATGTTTTGGTTTTGTATTTTAAAAGTTCTAATCTGATACAAAGAGCCAACTCATTGGAAAATATCCTGATGCCAGGAAAGATTGAGGGCAGGAGAAGGAGGGAACAGAGGATGAGATGGCTGGGTGAGCATCACCAACTCAAAGGACATGAGTTTGAGCAAATTCCAGGGGAGTGAAGGACAGGAAAGCCTGGCGTGCTGCAGTCCCTGGGTTCACAAAGAGTCAGACAAGACTTAGCAACTGAACAACCCCCAAAAAAAGAAAAGAGATTAAATGAAAGTTACTGTTTGGGGGCCTCAGAAACAAACATGCAAATTGTGTTTTACCTGTGGCCAGCTCTGCTGAAGGAGATAGACTGGTTCCAGCCTAGCTTTTGCAGTGTGAAACTGGGAGGCAGGTATTAGTGGGTTCTCCACACCTCCCTCCTTCCTCTCGTTCTGCTGCTGCTGCTGCTAAGTCGCTTCAGTCGTGTCCGACTCTGTGCGACCCCATAGACGGCAGCCCACCAGGCTCCCTCGTCCCTGGGATTCTCCAGTCAAGAACACTGGAGTGGGTTGCCATTTCCTTCTCCAATGCATGAAAGTGAAAAGTGAAAGTGAAGTTGCTCAGTCGTGTCCAATTCTTAGAGACCCCATGGACTGCAGCCTACCAGGCTCCTCAGTCCATGGGATTTTCCAGGCAAGAGTACTGGAGTGGGGTGCCATTGCCTTCTCCATTCCTCTCATTCTACCCCAGCTCAAATTCAAGGCAGGGAGGTCCACGCTGAGACCTCTGTGGGAAACCATCAATAGCAGCTGCTAATAGGAAACCTAATGACCTTTTAATGGGTCGAGGAAAGCTAAGAGAGTTGTGCAGATAATATTTATAATAGAAGAAAAAGTTGTGCAGATGATATTTATAATAGAAGAAAAAGAAACTACTTATTAAGCTGAAGCAAGAGCTGGCCAGGCTAGGCACTGTTCAGCCCAGTAAAGAAAAAACTGCAACTCTGCTAGAGAAAGGACAGTTATCACAGCTCTGCAGGTTTCCAAAACATCACAGCATCGCTGTAACCGCCAAACCCTGGGAGTAATGACACGGCAGTCACAGTGCACCGTAAAGCCTCACAGGACGCCAGTGTTTCACAGCAGCAGTGGACGGACATTTTTCTTAACTTGCACTTACGGAACAGTGTTAACCCATAGGAAATGGACTGTGGGTGGGTCTCAGAAACCTGGGATAAATCCAACCTCAACAAAACATGCTTTCAATCAAATTCAAGCATGCCCATCACAACAGAAAAGCATGGCTGTACAAATATTTCCCAAGCCAAACTAACCCAAATTCACCTTTAGATTTTGAAGATTTCCGTCCCATCCATTCTGGTAATATTAACCCACTTGAAACTCTAGAAGGATGGTTCTCAGTTTGTTCCCCAGACCAGTAGTATCAGTATTACTGGAGAACTTTTTTGTTAGCAATGCAAACATTCAAGCTCCACTTGACACCAAGTTACTAGGAAAACTTAGGATTAGAACTAAAATCTGTTTAACAAGCCCTCCAGGTGATTCTGATATATACTCAAGTTCGAGAACCACTGATCTTAAATTTGGCCATGCACTGAAATCTCCACCAGGGAAGCCCAGAGCTTCCTGCTGCTGCTGCTAAGTCACTTCAGTCGTGTCCGACTCTGTGTGACCCCATAGACGGCAGCCCACCAGGCTCCCCCATCCCTGGGATTCTCCAGGCAAGAATACTGGAGTGGGTTGCCATTTCCTTCTCCAATGCATGAAAGAGAAAAGTGAAAGTGAAGTTGCTCAGTCTGTCCGATTGTTAGCGACCCCATGGACTGCAGCCCACCAGGCTACTCCGTCCATTGGATTTTCCAGGCAAGAGTACTGGGGTGGGGTGCCATTGCCTTCCCCGCAGAGCTTCCTAAGAACCTTTAAAAAGCAGAATGCTGATGCCTCTTCCTCCACCTCCTCCTTGCCCTTACCTCCACCGCCACTTTCAGTAACTGGCATCAGGTGAAACCTAGGCATCTGGATTGTTTTGAAATTCCTCAGGTGAATCAATATGCAGAGTGATTGTAAACCTCTAGAACACATTCAGGAAATGAACATCAACAGACAACTTTTCTTACCTGAGACAAAAAAGCGTACAGGTAGTCAACAAGTATTCAGAGCTACTGATTACAAAGTATAGTAAGTAATCTGTACTGATAGACTCAATAATGTTTTTCTTTTATCCTATTTTAACAAAAGAAAATAATGGTGAATTTTCCAACAAAAGGCTTAGGCTTGATTTATTAAAACGTATGTTTGAGATTTCCTGTTTTGTCCTTGCTGCTCAGGAACTCAGAGACTACTTTTTGTCGTTTGGAATTTTCTGTCTCCCTTTTAAAGTACCTGACTCCTGCTCATTTATACCTATGAGAAAGTCCTGTTGCCGGGCAGGCGTATCACCAGGCTAGCGAGTGATCTGTCAGGGTATCCAGGAAGCCAGGGATAAAGGTGACTCGCATCAGGAGACCCCAAGTTAATCAGTCAGGTCACTTAAGATGGCTTAATACTAGGACTTTCCTGGTGGCTCAGAAGGTGAAGAAGCCGCCTGCAGTGCAGGAGACCTGGGTTCAGTCCCTGAGTCAGGAAGGTCCCCTGGAGGAGGGGATGGCAATCCACCCCAGTATTCTTATCTGGAGTATCCCCTGCTCGTTTATGGGGTTGCAAAGAGTTGGACACAACTGAGCAACAAAGCACAGCAATGTTGACAGAGGTATTTACCCTCTGGTTATCTTTAAGGGCTTCCCTGGGAGCGCAGATGGTGAAGAATCTGCCTGCAATGCAGGATACCTGGGTTCCATCCCTAGGTCGGGAAGATCCCCTGGAGGACGGCATGGCAACCCACTCCAGTATTGTTACTTGGAGAATCTCCTTGGACAGAGGAGCCTAGCAGGCTATAGTCCATAGGGTCACAAAGAGTCAGACATGACTGAGTGACTTGTCACAGACATCATATGCCTGATGTTGACCTAGAGATCATGCATACTAGGACAAAGATTGTGAATTGGAAGGCAAAATTGGGCCATTCTGGGCTCTCCCTCCATGTCTCCCAAGAACACTGCCCATTTACTCTCCTCCGCCTTTAGGACCACTTCCAGGAAGGCTGGAAGCCACAGACGTTGTATACACGGGCTTTACTGAAAACTGCCTGAAGTTATTTTGAAAGAAAGATATAAACAAATAAATGAAGGAACTGTCCCTTGAGTTCTTTTCTGTGTATTCATTCAAAACCATTATTCTATCTCTCCTCCTTCAAACACTCTTTATCCTTTGGATTCCACGGGACACTAATGTTAAATAAAGAGAAAAAATGCTTTTCCCCACTGGACATGATTGATACATGAGCTCTCGTGGTGGGAGCCATGCAGAAGACCTTTGAAATGATACTAAAGCTAACCCCTTCACTTTTCTTAATGAGAATGGAGGCTGGGGCTGGCATTCCAGGTGAAGAATGTCTGACTCCAGGAAGCCTGTGACAGGAGCAGGTGAGGACTGTGTGGCAGAGAAACAAAGAAACAGGCAGGAAGTAAAAAGGAGGTGAGTTTCCAACATTCAGATTCATGGCAGAAACTTATAAGGCAAAAGCTTGAGAAAAAAAGGCGCCCTCACCCTCTCCCAGAAGAATGAGAGAGGAGAGGGGAGAAGGAATGACAAAACCCCAAATCAAGAGTGCACCCTCCAAGAAAAAACGTCAGCATTTCCTACAGAATTCTGGTGTCATATTTACACATTTATAACCCCCAAAGGGCTTATTGTTCAGTCTTTTCACAGTCCTCGAGGTGAAAAATAGAATACTGCTCCTCAGAGCTTTTACCATAAAAGGGAAATAAAATTCTCCGTCGAGCTGGCCCTGTCTCCCAGCCTCTCCTGCTTCTAACCAAGTTTGAGCTTGGGGAATTGGCGCTTTGGGTGTATCTCCGGTACCTCTGGCTTCAGGCACCAGCACACGGCACCACGTTTGGGGGCTTCTCACTTCTGCTATGCTCCATCCAGGGCAGACAGCATTCCGGATAAACATGGCTCCCTTTGGGTTTGTCAATATTTTGGAGAAGTAAAGTTTCTCTCTTTTTGTCAAGAAAGAGTAAAATATAAATAACTAGTCTTAGTACTAAACACTCTCAGCAATAAAATAAGCATATCCCTTTTGCAGAAATTTACAGGGGTAAGCTGCTCACTTTCCACAAAGACGGCACTTGGAGCCACGGCACATTAGAACCTGCCCACAGTCCATCCTCCATCGTAACAATGAGGGGGAGGAAAGATGGCCTCTCAGGGCCATGGCCAAGGCAACCAGCGCCCCAGTCTCCCAGTTCAGCTCAATTTTCCTCCCAGTTCACCTCCCCACTCCCCTGAATGCCCCAGAGCACAGCAGGGCTGAGAACTGCTACTGCCACCAGCAAAATAATAAAGGAAACAGAAGGATGCACACACAGGAGGCAGCGAGCAGACTTGGAGCAGGTCTTTGACTCGTAGGGAAGCAACAGAAGCAAATAATACCACTGCCACCTGTGAGGGCCGGGCAATGCAAGCAGAGTGTCAAAGGATGCCCACAGAGCCTGGGCTAGGGCACAGACCCTCCTGTGTCTCTTGTGCACTGATGCTCTGGATAGCTACAAGATAGAAGGTCTGACACATGTATTCTTGCAACCAGGGAGGTACTCCAGAAAATTGATTTTAGCTTCCATGTCCTTATCTGTAAAATGAGATTATCCCCACCTTTTTTTAAAAAAAAAAAAAAAGAGGAAGTGAAGTATGTGAACTTGTGTGTAAATTATTCAGTTCCGTTCAGTTCAGTTGCTCAGTCGTGTCCGACTCTTTGAGACTCCATGAACTGCAGCACGCCAGGCCTACTTTTTTAAAAAAAAAAAAAAAAAAAAAAAAGAGGAAGTGAAGTATGTGAACTTGTGTGTAAATTATTCAGTTCCGTTCAGTTCAGTTGCTCAGTCGTGTCCGACTCTTTGAGACTCCATGAACTGCAGCACGCCAGGCCTCCCAGTCCATCACTAACTCCCAGAGTTCACTCAAACTCACATCCATAGAGTCGGTGATGCCATCCAGCCATCTCATCCTCGGTCGTCCCCTTCTTCTCCTGCCCCCAATCCCTCCCAGCATCTGGGTCTTTTCCAATGAGTCAACTCTTTGCATGAGGTGGCCAGAGTATTGGAGTTTCAGCTTCAACATCAGTCCTTCCAATGAACACCCTTTAGGATAGACTGGTTGGATCTCCTTGCAGTCCAAGGGACTCTCAAGAGTCTTCTCCAACACCACAGTTCAAAAGCATCGATTCTTCAGCGCTCAGCTTTCTTCACAGTCCAACTCTCACATCCATACATGACCACTGGAAAAACCATAGCCTTGACTAGACGGACCTTTGTTGGCAAAGTAATAGCTCTGCTTTTCAATATACTATCTAGGTTGGTCATAACTTTCCTTCCAAGGAGTAAGCATCTTTTAATTTCATGGCTGAAATCACCATCTGCATTGATTTTGGAGCCCAAAAAAATAAAGTCTGACACTGTTTCCACTGTTTCCCCATCTATTTCCCATGAAGTGATGGGACTGGACGCCATGATCTTCCTTTTCTGAATGTTGAGTTTTAAGCCAACTTTTTCACTCTCCTCTTTCACTTTCATCAAGAGGCTTTTTGGTTCCTTTTCACTTTCTGCCATAAGGGTGGTGTCATCTGGGTATCTGAGCTTATTGATATTTCTCCCAGCAATCTTGATTCCAGCTTGTGCTTCATTCAGCCCAGCATTTTCTCATGATGTACTCTTCATATAAGTTAAATAAGCAGGGTGACATATACAGCCTTGACGTACTCCTTTTCCTATTTGGAACCAGTCTGTTGTTCCATGTCCAGTTCTAACTGTTGCTTCCTGGCCTGCATATAGGTTTCTCAAGAGGCAGGTCAGGTTGTCTGGTATTCCCATCTCTCTCAGGATTTTCCTTATATGTAAATTACCTAGGGCTTCCCTGGTGGCTTAGAGAGTAAAGAATCTGTTTGCAATGCAGGAGACTAGGGTTCAGTCCCTGGGTTGGGAAGATCCCCTGGAGAAGGGAATGGGAACCCACTCCAGTATTCTTGCCTGGAGAATCCCAGGGACAGAAGAGCCTGTTAGGCTACAGTCCTTGGGGTTGCACAGAGTTGGACACAACTGAAGCAACTTATCACACAACACACGTGTAAATTATAAAAGAGGGTTAGATAGCACTTTTACTCATCATCATAATCTCTACTATCTCAGGGGCAAAAAATACTAGGCCTTTAGGAATTTCTAATAGAGTCCCTAGATTTAGAGATGGAGAAAGTAAATATGTAGTGAAATGAGAACAAACTTTGGAAAACAAACAGGGCTGGGTTTACACAGCAGCTGAATTAAGCAAATTCCTTAACTTCTCCACACGTATTTCCTAGCGCATACTAGGAAATTAGTATATCATACCAGAGAAGAAGAGGAGGAGGAAGGGAAGAAGAGAGAGAGAGGGAGGGAGAGATAATAATAAAAGGATGTTAATAAACCTCTCCCTGAGGAAGAATCAATCTCAGGGCCAACACAAAATCTTTCTTCTAAATATTCATGCAGTTACTAACTGCAAACCTAATTCCAGTTGAGCTTGTCTAGACACACCTTTGTCTGGAAAAATTTTCCCTCTGTCCTGATAGCCCAGGGGTTTGAAAAGACAAACCTTAATTACAGGTGAATCTTCAACTCAGGGCTAGAAATACACCAACTTGCACAAAATAGAGGAGGAGGCAGTGGCAACCCACTCCAGTATTCTTGCCTGGAGAATCCCAGGGACAGTCTCTAGGATTGCACAGAGCCAGACACAACTGATGCGACTTAGCAGCAGCACCAGCAGCAAAAATAGAAAAGAAAGAAAAAACACATTCTGTTTTCTCATCAGTTTTTAAATTAACTAACCAGAGCATCAAATATTCATTAAATAATTTTGCAAAATTCTCAAGAAAGACTGGAGATAATTACCTACATTTGACTTTATTATACATACAAGAAATTAGAAATCCTCCTCTAGTAAATGAAAGAAACAAAGTCAGAAAACAGCAAAAGAGATAGTGGGTAGAAATGACAGAAACCACAGTTATCCGATCTGGATCAAAAATATTAAACAAAGAAAAAACACTCATTATTCTGTCATCTCTAAGACATTTTCAGCTTGCTCAAACTGGAACACGTTCCCCTGTGGTCCTGTAAAACTCACTGAATTGGAGTAAAGTGGTGTAGGCAGCAGCTTCATCTTTAAAGATGCCATGTAAAATACACATATCAACAAGCAGAGATTTCTCGTTATTCCTTCTCTGTTTCCCCACTCTGTTCCAAGCACCAGCCACGTCTTAGGAGCATAATATTAAGAACCGTTTACATGCGCTTGCACCCACCATGTCCTTCTAACCCTGCGGCCTCAGCCCCTGCCGGGGAGCCCTTCTGGGTTCCTCCAGTAGCACCTGGACTTCTTGAGCCAGTTAAGCTGACATGAGTACTTACATCTCTCTCCTCTAAGACAGTACATGGTAAATAGCACCCAGGTTAAACTGCCTGTATTTGAAAAGGCAAATAAACCCAAAAGCCATGTTTGTGGGTGTGTGTCTCAGCGCTTTGCTCTGTAAATGCCTCTTGAATAACTGATTAGACCAGGGACAAACAGAGTCTTAGACCTGAAGAAAGATGAGATATGTGAATTCAGATTTACAGTTCCAAACACATCTTCAGATCTGGGGAGATCTGATACACCTTGCCATTTCCATTTTGCAGCACACTAGTGAATTGCTGTAGATAAGATTAGCGATTCGTCTCTTCTTGACCCATTGCCATCCTTTGCAACAAACAGGTAGATACAGCCATGGAGCAGGATGACCACTAAGAGACAGAAAACCCTGTGATAACGCCATTGTCTTCTTCAGTTCTTTGTATCTGAGCTGCCCTTTTCCTTCCCATCTATGGTCACTGAGGCATGTCTCTCTGAAGGTACAATAGCCATCCAGGAAAGTGTGACTCTGGTTTTAAAATCCTACAGAGTATAACTGAGCAACCATTTTGGAGACTCTCCTAGAGGCCTAAAATTATGCAAAACCCTGTATCTCCAGGACCAAGCACAGGGCCTCATGCACAGCAGACACTAATTAATGTTTGTTTAATTTATTAACTAATTTGTACTTGTCCTAGATTTCAAAAAAGAAGTTGATGCTTGAATTTGTATCAAGAGAATTCAAAATTTAAAGATAGATTTTATCTCATTGCCAAAAACTAATATAGAATTCATGAGAGTAAATTACAAAAGAAAAAAAAATTTAAGTCTAATGTGGCCTTCGAATCAATGCCTGATGAGAAATAAAAAGGAGACATGAAGAAAGGAAGAGGAGTGAGACAACAAAGGGTTAGCACCTGGGAAATGCACAAACCCACCAGAGTGGGACAAAAAAAAAAATTTAAGTCTAATGTGGCCTTCGAATCAATGCCTGATGAGAAATAAAAAGGAGACATGAAGAAAGGAAGAGGAGTGAGACAACAAAGGGTTAGCACCTGGGAAATGCACAAACCCACCAGAGTGGGACAGGAGGCCCCTCAAGCTCCTGGCATTTCACAACAGAAGTACAGGCAGGTGGTTTGAGAACCATAAGTAAAATTTTGGCATGGGCCACCAGCAGGCAGACAGGGCTTCGCCCTGGGAAAGTCTAGTGGCAACTGGAGCCTGATTTGCGGAGTCTAGGGGTCACAGATAGGACTCCGGAAACTAGGTAAGTACTCTACTGTTTAGGCAGGATTAACAGAAAAACTCTCATAGCACAGCTGCAGAAAGCAAGCCTAATGTTCCTTAAATCTCCCTTAGTCTTGGTGTTTGAGACCAGACTGGGCGTGTACCTATAACGGTATCAACATCAAACACCAATATGTCCACTGTGCTGGGCACTACTAAACTGAGTCACTCATCTGATCTTCTTCCCAACCTTCTGAAGTAGGCAGGACTATTATCATCGCCATTTTACAGAGGAGGAAAGGCCCAGAGCACCTAAATACTTGTCTAAGTTCTTACAGCTGATAAGTGGCGCAGCGGGGATCTGAGTCCAGGCAGCCTGACACCAGAAACCATTCACAGATTTGGCTGCTGCTGCTGCTAAGGTGCTTCAGGCGTGCCCGACTCTGTGTGACCCCATAGACGGCAGCCCACCAGGCTCCCCCATCCCTGGGATTCTCCAGGCAAGAACACTGGAGTGGGTTGCCATTTCCTTCTCCAATGCATGAAAGGGAAAAGGGAAAGTGAAGCCGCTCAGTCCTGTCTGACTCAGCGACCCCATGGACTGCAGCCCACCAGGCTCCTTCGACCATGGGATTTTCCAGGCAAGAGTACTGGAATGGGTGCCACTGCCTTCTCCGGGTCTATGAACTAGGTGACATTAATTTTCTGGATCTCACTTCTGACTTAATAATGCCGCTCACAGGTGGTAACTAAGTTGGCACATTGCTCCCTTGCTGACAATTAGGTTAAGAATAAAAAGCTAGTCTGAATCCAAACCTGGGAAGCATAAGGAGCTTCACGCACCCAACAGCAAATGAAATTCAAAGTCTAGGGAGAGAACCTACTGATTAAATTCACCTTTTATGACCATACATTAAGAACTAGGTTAAAGAGGAATAAGAGCTCCTTAACGGGAAGAATGAAACAGTGGTTTAGCAGCAGTGTAGCGTTAGTCGCTCAGGCATGTCTGACTCTTTGTGTCCCCGTGGACGGTAGCCTTCCAGGCTCCTCTGTCCATGGGATTCTCCAGGAAGAATACTGGAGAGGTTTGCCATTCCCTTCTCCAGGAGATCTTCCCAACCCAGGAACTGAACCCTCGTCTCCTGCACTGTGGGTTTCCCTGGTAGCTCAGCTGGTAAAGAATCTGCCTGCAATGCAGGAGACCCAATTTGATTCCTAGGTCGAGAGGATCCACTGGAAAAGGGATAGGCTACCCACTCCAGTATTCTTGAGCCTCCTTGGTGGCTCAGCTGGTAGAGAATCTGCCCACAGTGTGGGAGACCTGGGTTCGAATCCTGGGTTGCAAACATCCTCTGAAGAAGGGAATGGTTACCCACTCCTGTACTCTGGCCTGGAGAATTCCAGAGACTGTATAGTCCACGGGGTCGCAGTCAGACACAACTGAGCAACTTTCACTCCTGCATTGCAGACGGATTCTTTACCATCTGAGCCACAGGGAAACCCAAAATAGTGGTTTAATTATGTCCGAATAGCAGTGGCGAGAGCATTTAAGCCAGACTCTGATTAACTCACTACTCTCTTCTCAAAGAGAGCAGTACAAGTTCAAGGGCACAGCCAAGCCAACTTGCTGTTTCGCAGGCATTGATGTGAACCCCAACAGAGTCTGGTTCAGGGAACACGATGGAAACAAAAATGAAAGGTTTTTCACCTCTTGGGAGCAAAGCAGAGAACTCACGAGTCAAAACACTGGTGATCCAGCTAAGAAACTGCTTGCGTTTGCACAGAGCTCTGTGGCAGCCAACCCGTTTGGGAAGCACAAGCACATCTCTCACTGACAGCACAGAGAGCCTTCTGAAGAAACAAGGCAGGCTCTCTCCAAACCACCACGCTGAGTAATTAGAGAAACTCTGATGAAAGCCGGTTTTGAAAAATAACTTCCAGGGGAATCTTTTGCTCTTCCCTAGATAATAACTGATAGTATTTTGATAATAGCCGATGTATCAGTATTCGATACCTATATCAATACCTATGACAATATCAGTACCCATGACTTTCTAAAGCCTAGGAAGGAAATGAGTATATGCAAGTGAGATAATATAAACCACAGGCATCCTGATCCTGGTATTAACATCACTGCTGTATTTTCTCTGGAGGTGGTCAGCACGGGCGAGGCTTCGTGGATTATTAGGGCCCCTGACTGCGGGACTCCAAGGGAGGTGGTCAGGGAGCTCTATGTTCTTTCTAAGCAGAACCAGCAGAATCAATTACCTAAGCAGAGATCCAAACTTTGAAATGTGTAGAACTGGAAAGTGGAGCACATAACCAAAGAATGACATGCAGGATGGCACAGCCCTGTAAGATTAATTCAGCAGGGCGAAAGCCCCCAAGGGCCTGAGGCTGGCTCATGCAGCGAATTAAAATTTATACACTATGACTCAAATGTGCAGAAATGGAGCTTAATTCCCCATGCACTTGAGCCCTCAAGTCCATGTGGCTGACCCTGCAAAGCTTCCAAGCGACCACTGGGGCTCCAAACTGTCTCCTTGGGGTGAATGCTCAGTGCATCCAGGAGTCGCCCCTTTAAGAGAGTAGACTTACCGACTCTCTTAGCTCTGGGAAGGGGTTTCAGGCTGATAGATGCTGCCCGCTTACTCCTGGGCATGGGGCTCTATAGGATGTGAACACTTCAATTAATATTAAATAACATTTAAAACTCATTTCCCCATTCACACTGAGTTCCCCATGGCCACGTATGCTGAGTGGCTACCATAACTGGGTAAACACAGAAAGAACACTGCCATCATCTTGGAATATTCTATTGGACAGCACTATATATACATCTGTGTGTGTATTCTTGCCTATTTGTAGCTTTTGAAAGTCTGAAAGTGAAAGCTGTTCAGTTGTGTCCAACTCTTTGCAACCTCATGGACTCAGCCCATGGAATTCTCCAGGCCAGAATACTGGTGAGGGTAGCGTTTCCCTTCTCCAGGGGATCTTCCCAACCCAGGGATCGAACCCAGCTCTCCCACATTGCAGGTGAATTCTTTACCGGCTGAGCCATGAAGGAAGCCCAATTGTAGCTTACTTTCTTCTAAAAATAATACACATATAATAATATACAGATGTAACAAGACATTCAAAATCTGAGTCAGAAGCTCCATGCTTTGTAGAGCACAACTCTGCCAACAGGTGCTGTGGGATAGTGAATGAATTACTTAACCTCCTGTGTGTCAGTTTTCTGGTCTTTAAAATGGATATACTAGAACCACTAGTCCAACCAACCTCTCAAGTGGTTGTAACGATCACATGAGATAAAGCACGTGAAAGTACTTGCAAATTTCTAAGACAACATCTATATTGAGTCACTGTTTTTCCTATGGAGTCAGTTCCGAGAGCGTGTTCATTTAGTCAAAGTTAGGCTAGGTACTTAACTGACACAATCAGTTATATAGTACTATACTAAACTGGACATGGAACAACAGACTGGTTCAAAATAGGAAAAGAAGTATGTCAAGCCTGTATGGTGTCACCCTGCTTATTTAATTTATATGCAGAGTACATCATGAGAAATACAGGGCTGGAAGAAGCACAAGCTGAAATCCAGATTGCTGGGAGAAATATCAATAAACTCACCACCCTATGGCAGAAAGTGAAGAACTAAAGAGCCTCTTGATGAAAGTGAAACATGAGAGTGAAAAAATTGGCTTAAAACTCATCATTCAGAAAACTAAGACCATGGCATCTGGTCCCAACACTTCATGGGAAATAGATGGGGAAACAGTGGAAACAGTGGCTGACTTTATTTTTCTGGGCTCCAAAATCACTGCAGATGGTGACTGCAGCCATGAAATTAAAAGACACTTACTCCTTGGAAGGAAAGTTATGACTAACCNCATCATTCAGAAAACTAAGACCATGGCATCTGGTCCCAACACTACATGGGAAATAGAAGGGGAAACAGTGGAAACAGTGGCTGACTTTATTTTTCTGGGCTCCAAAATCACTGCAGATGGTGACTGCAGCCATGAAATTAAAAGACACTTACTCCTTGGAAGGAAAGTTATGACTAACCTAGACAGCATATTAAAAAACAGAGACATTACTTTGCCAACAAAGGTCCGTCTAGTCAAGGCTATGGTTTTTCCTGTGGTCATGTACGGATGTGAGAGTTGGACTGTGAAGAAAGCTGAGCACCGAAGAATTAATGCATTTGAACTGTGGTGTTGGAGAAGACTCTTGAGAGTCCCTTGGACTGCAAGGAGATCCAACCAGTCCACTCTGAAGGAGATCAGTCCTGGGAGTTCATTGGAAGGACGGATGTTGAAGCTGAAACTCCAATACTTTGGTCACCTGATATGAAGAGCTGACTTGTTTGAAAAGACCCTGATGCTGGGAAAGATTGAGGGCAGGAGGAGAAGGGGATGACAGAGGATGAGAGATGGTTGGATGGCATCACCAACTCAATGGACATGAGTTTGAGTAAACTCCGGGAGTTGGTGATAGACAGGGAGGCCTGCCATGCTGCACTTCATGGGGTTGCAAAGAGCTGGACACGACTGAGCGACTGAACTGAACTGAACTGTAATGGGTTTATAATATTTTCCACACAAATAATACATTAAAAACAAACACACACACAAAAATATATTTTCAATCTTACAGCATGGTACTTTGAAAATACAGTAGTACAGTACAACAGCTGGCATACAGAGGCTGGCAGCAAGCGAACAGGCAAGAAGAGTTACTGACTGGAGTGGGAAGAGGAGGTGGGAGACGGTGGAGCTGAGGACTGTCAGCCACAGGAGATGGAGAGCGTGCTGCAACCTCACGCCTGACGATGATGGCACAGGTGCTGGTTCCTTGCTGGATTCAATTCTACCTTCCTTCTTGAAAAACCAATCCGGTGATAGCTGGGTAGTAGCTCTGTTTTTCTCATCATAGATGACATGGAAGCACTGGACGGCATTCTGAACGGCTGCTGCAGCCTCCATATACCTTTCTACGTCTGAGTCCTGCAGCTCACAACTAACAGTGCCTTCCCAAGTGAAGAAACTCCCCTTGCATTTCCTGCATGGTGAACCACTTCAGTTTTTCAGTCACACCTTCTTCCTCTTGTCTCTCTTCCCCTGGACTTCCCAATTCATCGGGTCTTCACTGGTAAGCTCCCTGTGTCACCCAGCAATGGTACTCTACAGTAAGGTATGCAAAACGTGAGCAAACGTACGCTTGCATCTTTGAAAGTTCACAGCTTGAAGGTTCATATGTAGGGGACTTACTGTACCATAAAAGAATCATGATACTATATTTAAAATGGATAACCAACAGGGACCTACTATATAGCACAGGGAATTCTTCTCAATGTTATGGGGCAACCTGGATGGGAGGGGAGTTTGGGGGAGAATGAATACATGTATATGCATGGCTGAGTGTCTACCTGAAAGAAACTATCACAGCACTGTCAATTGGCTAAACCCCAACACAAAATAAAAAGTTTAATTAAAAAAAGAACCATGCTACAAAATGAACACTTGTATCACCCCAAAATTCAGATATGGAAATCCTAAACCCCTAGTGTAAAAATACTAGTAGGTGGAGGCTTTGGGAAGAGATTAGGTCATGAGGGTAGAGCCCTCGTGAATGGGATTAGGGATTTTATACATGAGACCCCACAGAATTCCCTTGCCCCTTTCACCATGTGAAGACCCATAAGAAGATTCGCATCTCTGAACTAGGAAGTAAGTTCTCACCAGACACCAAATCAGCCAGTGTTTTGAACTTGAATCCCCCAGCCTCCAGATCTGTGGGAAGTAAATTTTGGTTATTAAGCCACTCAGTCTCTCATATTCTGTGATAAGAGGCCAAACTGGCAGACAAAGCATTATTTTTAAAAGGAAAAAGAAAAAAAACACAGGTACCAGAATTCAGACTAATTAATCTCAGGTGCTGAAGAAATTTGCATCTGTATCTCAGAGTTAATCTATGTTCAGTTCAGTAGCTCAGTCGGGTCTCACTTTTTGAGACCCCATGAACCGCAGCACACCAGGCCTCCCTGTCCATCACCAACTCCCGGAGTCCACCCAAACTCACGTCCATCGAGTCGGTGATGCCATCCAGCCATCTTATTCTCTGTCATCCCCTTCTCCTCGTGCCCTCAATCTTTCCCAGCATCAGGGTCTTTTCAAATGAGTCAGCTCTTCGCATCAGGTGCCCAAAGTATTGGAGTTGCAGCTTCAACATCAGTCCTTCCAATAAACACCCAGGAATGATCTCCTTTAAGATGGACTGGTTAAATCTCCATGCAGTCCAAGGGACTCTCAAGAGTCTTCTCCAACACCGCAGTTCAAAAGCATCAATTCTTCAGTGCTCAGCTTTCTTTATACTCCAACTCTCACATCCATACATGACCACTGGAAAAACCATAGCCTTGACTAGATGGACCTTTGCTGGCAAAGTAATGTCTCTGTTTTTTAATATGCTGTCTAGGTTGGTCATAACTTTCCTTCCAAGGAGTAAGCGTCTTTTAATTTCATGGCTACAATCACTAAAGTCAGCCACCGTTTCCACTGTTACCCCATCTATTTGCCATAAAGTGATGGGATCAGATGCCAGGATCTTAGTTTTCTGAATGTTGAGCTTTAAGCCAACTTTTTCACTCTCATCTTTCACTTTCATCAAGACGCTCTTTAGTTCCTTTTCATTTTCTGCCATAAGGATGGTATCATCTGCGTATCTGAGGTTATTGATATTTCTCCCGGCAATTTTGATTCCAGCTTGTGCTTCCTCCAGCCCAGCATTTCGCATGATGTACTCTGCATATAAATTAAATTAGCAGGGTGACAATATACAGCCTTGACGTACTTCTTTTCCTATTTGGAACCAGTCTATTGTTCCATGTCCAGTTCTAACTGTTGCTTCCTGACCTGCATACAGATTTCTCAAGAGGCAGGTCAGGTGGTCTGGTATTGCCATCTCTTTCAGAATTTTCCATAGTTTATTGTGATCCATACAGTCAAAGGCTTTGGCACAGTCAATAAAGCAGAAATAGATGTTTTTCTGGAACTCTCTTGCTTTTTCAGTGATCCAGCAGATGGTGGCAATTTGATCTCTGGTTCCTCTGCCTGTTCTAAAACCCGCTTGACATTTGGAAGTTCACAGTTCACATATTACTGAAGCCTGGCTTGAAGAATTTTGAGCATTATTTTACTAGCGTGTGAGATGAATGCAATTGTGCAGTAGTTTGAGCATTCTTTGGCATTGCCTGTCTTTGGGATTGGAATGAAAATGGATCTTTTCCAGTCCTCTGGCCACTGCTGAGTTTTCCATATTTGTTGGCCTATTGAGTGCAGCACTTTCACAGTTTCATCTTTCAGTATTTGAAATACCTCAACTGGAATTCCATCACCTCCAATAGCTTTGTTCGTAGTGATGCTTCCTAAGCTCCACTTGAATTTACATTCCAGGATGTCTGACTCTAGGTGAGTGATCACACCATCATGGTTATCTGGGTTATGACGATCTTTTTTGT
Source organism: Oreotragus oreotragus (assembly GCA_006410675.1). Classification (NCBI taxonomy): domain Eukaryota; kingdom Metazoa; phylum Chordata; class Mammalia; order Artiodactyla; family Bovidae; genus Oreotragus; species Oreotragus oreotragus. Next base: position 128,811 of record SJYX01014288.1, read on the forward strand.
ACAGTTCTTCTGTGTATTCTTGCCACCTCTTCTTAATATCTTCTGCTTCTGCTAGGTCCCTACCATTTCTGTCCTTTATTGAGCCCATCTTTGCATGAGATGTTCCCTTGGTATCTCTAATTTTCTTGAAGAGCTCTCTAGTCTTTCCCATTCTGTTGTTTTCCTCTGTTCCTTTGCACTGATTGCTGAAGAAGGCTTTCTTATCTCTCCTTGCTATTCTTTGGAACTCTGCATTCAAATGGGTATATCTTTCCTTTTCTCCTTTGCTTTTCACTTCTCTTCTTTTCACAGCTATTTGTAAGGCTTCCTCAGACAGCCATTTTGCTTTTTTGCATTTCTTTTTCTTGGGGATGGTCTTGATCCCTGTCTCCTGTACAATGTCACGAACCTCCATCCATAGTTCATCAGGCACTCTGTCTATCAGATCTAGTCCCTTAAATCTATTTCTCACTTCCACTGTATAGGCATAAGGGACTTTCTTCAATTTCGGTCTGTGTTTGGCAATAAGGAGTTCATGATCTGAGCCACAGTCAGCTCCTGGTCTTGTTTTTGCTGACTGTACAGAGCTTCTCCTGTCTCTTATACACATCTAGATGTGTATAAGAGACAGGGCTTGGACAAAACTGAAGCAACTTAGCACGTGGGTGGTGTGGGTGCTTTTTTTTTTNTGAAGATCTTTTTTGTACAGTTCTTCTGTGTATTCTTGCCACCTCTTCTTAATATCTTCTGCTTCTGTTAGGTCCATACCATTTCTGTCCTTTATTGAGCCCATCTTTGCATGAGATGTTCCCTTGGTATCTCTAATTTTCTTGAAGAGCTCTCTAGTCTTTCCCATTCTGTTGTTTTCCTCTGTTCCTTTGCACTGATTGCTGAAGAAGGCTTTCTTATCTCTCCTTGCTATTCTTTGGAACTCTGCATTCAAATGGGTATATCTTTCCTTTTCTCCTTTGCTTTTCACTTCTCTTCTTTTCACAGCTATTTGTAAGGCTTCCTCAGACAGCCATTTTGCTTTTTTGCATTTCTTTTTCTTGGGGATGGTCTTGATCCCTGTCTCCTGTACAATGTCACGAACCTCCATCCATAGTTCATCAGGCACTCTGTCTATCAGATCTAGTCCCTTAAATCTATTTCTCACTTCCACTGTATAGGCATAAGGGACTTTCTTCAGAATTTCGGTCTGTGTTTGGCAATAAGGAGTTCATGATCTGAGCCACAGTCAGCTCCTGGTCTTGTTTTTGCTGACTGTACAGAGCTTCTCCATCTTTGGCTGCAAAGAATATAATCAATCTGATTTCTGTGTCGACCATCTGGTGATGTCCATGTATAGAGTCTTCTCTTGTGTTGTTGGCATGATGAAATCAAGAAGAATAAATAAGGTATCAATATTAGATGGCTGAAGACAGAATCATTCTTGAGTTTTTAAAAGCAAGGGGGAAATAGTTCCTGTACCAACTGTAGTCCAACACATTAGTTTGCAATTGTGAGGACATTTAGAACACACTTTAACAAAACCTTCCGAAATATTCACAAGACATAGTTGTTAGAATTCCTTACCAAGGAATAACTTGAGGGATGTGGCAAATACAGTAAACCTTGATTTCAGCAAAATATTTACGATTCCCCCACTATACCTCTGTGATTAGAATGGTGAAATGAAGATTAACAGGCAGTGTGATTAGGTATAAAGTGTGTGTTTGAAAACTACCCCCAGTAGTGTTGATTATATGTTCAGAGTTGGGCTGGGAAGAAAGGGCTGAGAATATTATCCTTGGAGGCATTCTGTTGCACATTTTTGACAATGATGGATGCTCTCAAGAGGAGTCTTTGCATAGGGAACAACACAGAACAATTTGCCTGGGCTTCAACAGGGAAGGCTTTAGAAGGGTGTGGCAGCCAGGCAGCTGCAACTCTGGGCAAGAACACACACACATACACAGTGGATATTTTGTACTGCTAAACTAACTACAACCATGCAAAGACAGATACTAGTGACCCCACTTCAGAACTAAGGAAACTGAGAATCAGAGGAATTAACATAATCCCTTAGGGTCAGAAATCTGTATGCAGGTCAGGAAGCGACAGTTAGAACTGGACATGGAACAACAGACTGGTTCCAAATAGGAAAAGGAATATGTCAAGCCTGTATTGTTGTCATCCTGCTTATTTAAATTATATGCAGAGTACATCATGAGAAATGCTGGGCTGGAGGGAGCACAAGCTGGAATCAAGTTTGTCGGGAAAAGTATCAATAACCCTGGATATGCAGATGACACCACCCTTATGGCAGAAAGTGAAGAAGAACTAAAGAGCCTCTTGATGAAATTTAAAGATGAGAGTGAAAAAGCTGGCTTAAAACTCAATATTCAGAAAACTAAGATCCTGGCATCCGGTCCCATCACTTTATGGCAAATAGATGGGGTAACAGTGGAAACAGTGGCTGACTTTATTTTTCTGGGCTCCAAAATCGCTGCAGATGGTGATTGTAGCCATGAAATTAAAAGACGCTTGCTCCTTGGAAGCAAAGTTATGACCAACCTAGACAGCATATTAAAAAGCAGAGACATTACTTTGCCAACAAAGGTCCGTCCAGTCAAGGCTATGGTTTTTCCAGGGGTCATGTATGGGTGTGAGAGTTGGACTATAATGAAAGCTCAGTGCCGAAGAATTGATGCTTTTGAACTGTGATGTTGGACAAGACTCCTGAGAGTCCTTTGGACTGCAAGGAGATCCAACCAGTCCATCCTAAAGGAGATCAGTCCTGGGTGTGTTCGTTGGAAGGACTGATGTTGAAGCTGCAACTCCAACACTTTGGGCACCTGATGTGAAGAGCTAACTCATTTGAAAACATCCTGATGCTGGGAGAAGAAGGGGATGACAGAGGATGAGATGGTTGCATGGCATCACCAACTCAATAGACATGAGTTTGGGTAAACCCCAGGAGTTGGTGACGGACAGGAAAGTCTGGTGTGCTGCAGTCCATAGGGTCGCAAAGAGTTGGACACAACTGAGCGGCTGAACTGAACTGTGCTGCACTGAACTTAGGGTCACAGGGTCAGCCAGCAGTACCACTGGGATTCCAGCCGTGACTTTCCTAACACACGAGCTTCCAGTCCTTCCTCTTTTCCTCAACCCTACATCCAAAGTGCCCTCAGTCCCAGAAGTGCAGGACCCCTTTATCCCTCTGTGTCTTCCTCTCCTCTTTCCCACTCCCACCCCCACTCCTTGTCTGTGATCCACTCTTTGCCTTCTTCCCTATTGATGCCCTGTGCCTACTCATGTATAGGCAGCCCTTGTCCACTAGGGTTCTTAAGGAGATGTGAGGCTGATCCCTGCCCTAGAAAATAATGTTCACATTCCCCCAAAGGCAAAATTAGTAGATATCCCAAACAGAGTTGAGAGTGACCCATATTTTACTGTTTGTTCCATTTTCAACTCCAATGGGACAAATAATTGTCCTATCTTTTAAACTGGAACTGGAGTATGGGAGTGTGTACGTGTGTGTGAGGGGGATGGGAAGAGAAAATATGTAATATTCTCACTTCCTGATTCTATAATTGAAAACTGCTAGGTCAGTCACATGTTGTCCACTCAGCTTTCCAAAAGTATGACCTCTTTTAACCCCCACACACGTGCATCATCAGATACCTGATAGCCTCTGTTTGTAGTGGTGATGTCTAGAACCCCAGGATTTTCATTCATGTCTTACATGTTCATTTTATCTTCACAATAATCCTGTCTGATAGGAAAGAAATGTTTACCATTCCCATTTTAAAGAATCATCAAATCAGAGAATGACTATCATTAAATTCACAAGGAATTCTATTTCCAAGCCTATAGATCTGGTGTCCCCTAGCTTCCGGTCTGCTGTCTGTAATCTCACAGGGCTCCTTGACAGCACTGCTGGAAGAAAACTAGGACTCCTATCTTCTTACTTAGGTCTCTTTTACAGAAATACAAATTCATATTCCAAAGAAACTGGGGGTGGGCGGTTTAAATGCAAATAATTTATTCTCTCCTTAAGTTAAAAAAAGGGATGAAAGGAATCGGAAAAGAAAAGACAAAACCTCCTACCACTTCAGGCAGTTATGACCAGCTTCGCATATGGCCAGGGAAACAGTGATGCACAGTCACACAGAGCCAAGGAATCTAGGAGCAGGGCCTATCAGCCCAACCCCCAGCTCCTTGCACAGACTCTGTGACATCCTTGATGATCATGACAATAATCACAAACGTTCATTGAGCATCTGTAAATCCCAAGCCCTGTGCTATGAGTTTCACATGTTTTCTCTAGTTTACTTGGTCTACAACCTAAGAGATAACTAAAATTATCATTTCATTTTATAGATGAGATAAAACTACACTATAATCTATATTTAGTCTCCATAACACTCCAGAGAAATGGCTCTCACCTTTATTATCATTTTAGAGAGGATAAAATGGGCAGGTAAGGTCAGAAAGGTCAGGTAACTTGCCCACAGGTTACACAGATCCCCCAAAATGGGGTGCAAAGCTCCTTCTACAGATTGCTATCTCAACAATACAGAAAAGGCCCTCACGTCCTCCTCCTACTAGACTACCTGTCAGAAAACACTGAAACATCATACCCTAACAGTGACATTCTGCAAATAAGCTCAAGACTGGATCTTGTAGTACCCCACTGAAGACAGAGCAGAACTAGCCCATCATGAGTCAGTAATTCAAAACGTAGACATGGATTTGTCCCAAAAGCAAACTTAACCCTCCAAAAAAAGAGTAGTCATTCCATAAGAAGAGAATTTTTAAAAGAGGAACAGAGAATTGATGGCTTAGGTAAGGTAAAGTTATGGCACCGGGTTGTAAATTCTGATCATAAATTAGGGCTGAAATAGAGAATTTTTGATTCGGTGGCGCGGCAAACTGTTTTATTGGATACACGAGCACCACCTTGTGGTGGAGAAAAGGAACTGACAAGGTTCTACCTGCTCTGTACGAAATAAAACACTCCTTCGCTCCTCGGGGTAAAACGATGTTGGATATAAATAACAGGGTTCCATAATTTCATTCAATAAATGGTGACAGCTATTTTGACCAAACATCCTGCTTTGGGGAAAGCCTGTTTTGCCCCAGAGAAGGCAAAATGCAAAATGAGACTCGTTCTTATATCTTCAGGGCATATCACGGCTTTATTGATGAATGCTAAAACATGTGGAGGTACGATAATACCTCATATTTGCATGACACTTTCACGCACAATTATCAAAACACAGAGCTAGGTGTAAACGCATTGGTCCCATTTTACAGTGGAGTAAACTGAGGCTCATTTGTGTTGTGTGGAGTCACGTGTGGAGCTTCCAGAGATGAGTCAGAGGTGAAGAAGCTTGCAGACACTGAGAGTGCTGTTAAGATGAGCAGGCTGAAAAGGCCAGAGGATGAAAAACAAGAGTCAGTTGAGTAAATGTTTCATTCACTTTGAAATGACTTCTCAAAAGCTGATTTCTCAGCAAAGATGTGCCTTTCTCAAGTTTGAAAATAAACAGAACCTAAGCAACAGATGCCCTCTGAGAGAGGCAGCCCTATGCCATGCCCACGTGCTGCCTGTCACTGAAGTCCCTAGGACCAACGTACTAACGCAGGACATTCCTGCCTACTTGGCCTCACCACACTGCTGTCAAAATAATTCCATTAAGCGTCATCTTAACCAGACCACTTCACCCCATCCCCAGGTTGTCCAAAATCTGCTTGTTCTTTCTTGTCTACAGAACTTCAGAGAAATTACTTCTATCCCTCTGCTTGGGCTGAGCCAAGGAACTCATTTAACAGAGAATAGTCCTACATGTAATCTTCCTACTGTAATCATGTTCATAGTGGAATGGCATATGTTTGGCAGTATTTTTAGATGCCAGTTTTACTGGGTCTGTGTCGGGATGGGATGCTCATGTATCCCACATGGGAGTGGGACTCCCTCAATTCCAATTTTTACATGGTGTTTTGAGACATTCAAGGGTGATATGTCCGCTCACCATTCATCTTATTGATCTCAAATGTCAATTCATCAAACCTACTAATAAACATACTGTGAAAATATATATGTACATTAATCTTTGTCTAATTGTTTCTAATGGGGTATTTTTTGAAGGGAGGGGTGTAGAGCTTGACAAAGATATTCTAAAACAGACAAGAATATCTTTCTGAAATACCCTAAAAGAAGAATGAGGAACTCTCCAATATATTATTAATATATAGTCATTTTAAATAGCTTTCTTTGTTTGTCATTTGCCTTCTAAGTTGCTGATGAGGTTATCTGACACAGATTACACGAACTGGAGGATTCAGAAGAATTTTTGGCCAGGGTTCAGTATTATCTTCTGTATTATCTTTGGTTGGTCACAAATTAATTAATCAGTTCTTTTTAAGGCAGTGAGTGAAAGGCTAAGATAACAATCAGACACTTTTTTCAACAAAGTCTCTTTATTTTCTATTCAAGATAACATTAAGAAAATCATCAGATATCACTTCTCCTTGAACTGTTTCAAAGACCTGAGCCAAACTAGACACACACATACACACCACATTCACTGGCTTAGATGCCACAGTCAAGTTCCCAGAACATGACCTGATTCTTCTCTCTCTCCTTTCAGAAGTCACAGCCTCCTCTAGTACAATCTAAACATGATTGACAGTAACAACACCCAATCACAACTTTTCATTTTCATTAGGACTCCAAGAGGTGGGCATCCCATTCTCTGAAAAGATATTATAAAGTAGCAATATGAAAACATTTTGGTACATAATACAACACAAAGCTAATGAATAAAGTACTCATTCCTTTCCACTGTTTAATTTACATATGTGTGTACATGTATGTCTATATACCCCACACAGACATACAGATACATGTGAATTTAAGTGTATACAATATAAAATCTCATGGGAACAACCTAGACCTCACTGCTCACAGATGAAAGCTGTATTTTCTCTGCATAGGCTGGGATATGGCCGTAGATTTGTCCCTATAATCCCCAAGAATGCCAAGTCAAATGACATGAAAAACATCAAGAAATGGAAGAAATCTCAAATGACACTTTTGATAGATTTCACTATATTTTACCTATTGATAAAAATAATAATGAAAATATTAAAATCCTAGAAAAGCAGGCAAAGGATTAGACAATTCTAAGAAAAAAAATGCAAATAGCTGCTGAAACCATAGAACCTATCACTGCTGCTGCTGCTGCTAAGTCATGTCAGTCGTGTCCGACTCTGTGCGACCCGATAGACGGCAGCCCACCAGGCTCCCCCATCCCTGGGATTCTCCAGGCAAAAACACTGGAGTGGGTTGCCATAGCCTTCTCCAGTGCATGAAAGTAAAAAGTGAAAGTGAAGTCGCTCAGTCGTGTCCGACTCTTAGCGGCCCCATGGACTGCAGCCCACCGGGCTTTTCCGTCCATGGGATTTTCCAGGCAAGAGTACTGGAGTGGGGTGCCATTTCCTTCTCCAAGAACCTATCACTAGCAACTGATTAAAATATATGTTAAATAAAAATAACAGTAAGGAAATGTAAATTACCTCAACAACAAGATACTATTTTCTCTCTATCAAGCCGGCAATGGTTAAGAACATTAAAAAAAGAAATTCCCTACTGTCCAGTAAGATGTATACCTTTTATGCTGCTAATCTTCTTCCACTTTGAAATCACTGAGACAATATGCACCAAAAGTCTTAAAATTCTTATAGCTTTTGACCTAGTAATTTTAATTCTAGATAACTACCCTAAGGAAATAATCAGAAGTTCAGGCAAATTTATGTGCAAATACGTTTATTATAGTATTATTTATTATAGTAATAAATGGAATCAATAAAAATGCCCAACAAGAGAGAACTACTTAAATAAATTATAGGCCATACAAACATGCATATTGTAGAGTGTTACACAGCCATTAAAAATTACATTTACAAGGAATTTTGAGTGACATGGGAAAATGCTTATAGTGCACTAAGTGAAAGACACAGGATATAAAGCTGGCTCTTTCTATAGCACAACCTCATCCTTATTTTTTTTTAAGTGCGCTTGTTTGCAAAGATAAAGAAAGTACCAAAGCACAAACAACATGTAAGATTACAAGCGATTTTTATTTTACTCTTTATAATACTTCTTTGTGTTTTCCAAATTTTCCATAATGAGCATGCATTACTTTAACAATCAGAGAAAATATTCACTTCAAGTACATTCCATAGCATGGCATTTCATGCCCAGGAAAGCCTCCATTCCAGCTACTCTCCCTTCTCTCAGTGACTGTCTTCTCAACACATCAGGCATTTCCACACCTTCCTGCTTCTCTTCTTAAAGTTCCTACTGTCTGGAGGTCCTTCCAAGAACTTGAAAGTCAGTTCTTCCAGGTGACAGTCTCTGAAGCCCTCAGTAAGAATTCCCTTATCTTTGTTTTAAAACAACTTGATACTTGGTTGTAGGATGCCATTCACCAAATCAATTATAATTATTCACTTTATGTGTCTCTCTCCCCTCTTGGACTCTGAACTTTTCAAAGGCCCTGGGTCTTAAAACCTTTAAATGTCTAACACCTAGTACCATCATCCCTGACATGCCATAAATATTAAACGTATGGATGAATGAATGATAAATGGAAGGCTGGATGGACAAATGGCTAAATGAAAAACCTCCAGGTTTCCAAAGGGTGAAAGGATCTAGAAACTAAATCATCTTCAAGTCACTCACGTAGTCGGATGTGTGCACGCTGCAGACGACACACACGAGAAGCCCTAGAAGAAGCACCACCTTGAGCACGGCTAAGACAAGTGGAGCTATAATGAGCTTATAATAGAACTGAAGTGTTTCTAGTTGGAACAACAAATCTGTTATCCTGCTTTATAGCAAATGGCTTTCTGCAAAGGATACCCACATGCTACTTTATTATTAAAAACCATTCCAATAAAAGATATGCTGAAAAATTATTGCAATTTCTACTAATTAAAAACTAATTAAGTCATTTGCTGAATAATACATGTTCTCTACTTGCATTATCTACGAGCATGCTCTTCACTTACAAATATTTGTCTTCATTTCATTAAAGTAATTAAACGGCTTCAAGTACAGTTATTTTTACAAGCATTTTATAGCCAACTCTCAATTTTCCATACCAATGGAGAAGTATAATTGAAATATTTAAAACTGAATAACAGATAACACAGAACCTCCCTGCCGTTCTCCTCCTCCTCCGGTTTAACAAACAGCAAAAACAAGCGACTTGAGTTTTAGCTCAGCTCCCTTCTCCCACTCCCACTCTGGGAGCCAGAACAGAAAAAAATTGCACATAAACAGTAGGATCTATTCATGCGCATAGCTGCCTCCTCCCCACCCCCCACCTCGCCCCTCCCCACTCTATCTCTTAATGTACAGTGTACGTTAGCACAAAATGGAGAGATGAGTGAGCATGCTTTACCACGGAAGACAGACCATCCCCAAATCAATGACAAAATTAATTGCACTCTGTCTCTCTGACCGCATCACCCAGGCTTTGTCCCAGGCAATTATGACAATTCCTTAAGTTCCTAGAGAAAAAATGCTGCACAAAGCAAAAAATTCTTTACGCTAAGAATGATAATGGAGATTCTGAGCGGAGGTGTCAGCGTGTGTATGACAGTGTGTCTAGCTGCAGCTTTGTCTGATGTTTTAAAGTAAGGGGAATTGTGTAGAAGAAACATTTTCCTTTGCAGGATGGGAGGGAGCACAATTACGAAGGGGCAGAGAGTAAATATACACCGGATGCATCTAATTACATATATGAGAAACGTGACAAGAAAGCATATATTGGAAACGAGTTGACAGTCCATTTTCCGTAACAGGCACTTTGTCAGGGATAAACAGAGCAAAGTTGTTCTGACTCCCTGGTGTCAGGTTTTGCCCTGAATAGAAGAGCTGCCTGTGGGAGGAGAGAGATGGTGCCGGGCAGGGAAAGTACCGCCCAAGGAGGTCAGGAGTCTTGTAGAGGAATAGCTGTGAGCAAGACAGTGGACAAAAAAGGGAGTCAGGTGCAGGCAGTGTGTGGCCTGGGAAAACTGGCTCCTAGAGTCCAGAAGCTGCAGTTCTGATACAGAACAGATTAGACAGATAGACGGATAGACAGGTAGGTAGGCAGATAGACAGATAGATGACAAATAAATGTACAGGTTGCTGCTGCTGCTGCTGCTGCTAAGTCGCTTCAGTCATGTCTGACTGTGCGACTCCATAGATGGCAGCCCACCAGGCTCCTCCGTCCCTGGGATTCTCCAGGCAAGAACACTGGAGTGGGTTGCCATTTCCTTCTCCAGTGCATGAAAGTGAAAAGTGAAAGTGAAGTCGCTCAGTCGTATCTGACCCTCAGTGACCGGAGGGACTGCAGCCCACCAGGCTCCTCCGTCCATGGGATTTTCCAGGCAAGAGTACTGGACTGGGGTGCTGTTGCCTTCTCCTAATGTACAGGTAGACAGACACAAATAATAATAATATCTGTTACCCACATGTAGCATGCAATAAGAACCTAATAAATTATCCAGCTCTGGAGGTCCTCAGACACAGTATTTCATTTCTCAGGTTAGACACAAAACATGTTGTGTGGCAGGAAGCGGGAGGAGGGAGTTTTTTTTATTGTCATTTTGTTTCCATTTCAGGCCCCTGGAGGTTGGTTCCTTAAACGTGTTTGGATGGCCTGAAACAGAGTTTCATTCAACCTCATGTGTTGCATGGCATCTCCTTTATTCTGGACTTTCTCTTGTTTTACATTTTATTGGATTTTAATCGCAGACCATCCGATGAGATGTTCAGCACTTAGACTGGAATGGAACGTGCACTCCAGCTGAATGAGAGGGAGGACAGTGAAGTCGCATAATGGAATATAAAACAGATTTTAAAAGCAGTAAACTGCAGCTGACAGAGTGGTCTCCTGAGGGACACAGAGAAGCAGGGACATGTAGGAACACACCCTGAGGAGAAAGAGGCCCGGGACACAGAGGGGCCCGGCCCCCAGCCACTCACCTTGGACCAGGATGTACCCAGTCCTGCCCGGGACACAGCAGAAATGAGAGGCAGGTTCTGAGCTATTTGTGCAAATAACACTGAACAAAGTCATAAAACAGGAATAGCCAGAGCCCTAAAACCCGAGGCAAGCTCTTGACTTCTCCAAAGGTCATTTATTAGAGACCATGGAGGTCAGTTTGGCTGCACCATCTGGAGCCTAGCTTACTGACCTTGACTGTGCAACTGACCACAAGAGGTCTTATTAAAATACAGATTATGATTCACAAGGTCTGGAGGGAGACAGACTCTGCATTTCCAGCAGCCTCGGAAGTGACGCTGATGCTGTGGTTCCCAGGACCGCACTGTGCAGAGCAGCACGTAAACCAGTGGTTTTTCTCCTCTACATCAGCATCATGCAAACCAGCCATAGCTCAGATGCTTGAGCCCCACCCTGCACCTCCAGGAATGTCATCTGATAGTGTGCAGGTTTATCAAGCTCCCCCATTGATGTGCCTGCCTTGTCTTCCACACACCAGACAAATCCCTGGTGATGTGTAACATGGATTTCTCTACAGAAATGATTAGGAGTCAGGAAGGTGAGCAACCAGTCAACTGGTAGAATGGAGACTGATGTGAGGAGGTGGGGAGGGGCTCCCCTCGAGGATTTAGCAGTGAGTGTGCGGACAATAAGCCATGCCAGGAACCCTCTCTCTGGGCACCAGGTACATGCATGAGGGCAGACACCCAATGGATACATCTTCCTGAGCAGATTTTTAAACACTAATCCCATCAGAGGGCCCTATTCATTTCGCCAGCCATCTTTAACTCTCCACTCTCCCACGCCCTTCCACCCATACCCAGCTGCCAAGTCCTGATGGCTCAGCCTCTAAAATCCATCCTCTCACCCATCTCCTACTCTCCAGGTTTCCTGCTGCATCTTACTCTCAGCTACTGTCTTCTCTCCCCTGGACCACAGCAACCAGTCTTGGGGCTGGTATCCCAACTACCGCCTTGCTCCCTGACATTTACTCTCTACTCCACAGCTGGCCTGAAACTCCTTCAGAAGCATCCCACTGCATCCAGGATAAGATTTTCACTGAAACCTGAAATGCCCTTGATTACCCCTCCATCTCCCTTGAGCCTCACCTTTCTCTCTGTGCTCCAGCCTCACTGGCCTTCTGTGTGTTTCCTAAATACGCCAAGCTCTTTCCTACCACACAGTCTTTGGACAGGCTTGTTTTTGTTGAATATTCTTTTCCAGACATAGCAAGACCCCACCCTTCCTTTAGGTCTAGGCCTGAGTATTGCCTTCTCAGAGGGAACTTCTGCCCATCTCACCTTAAGTAAGTCCCTCTCTAGACCCTGGGTGTTCCTTTATGGCAGGAGTTACAACTGGCAATTATTTCACTTACTTACTCATGTACTTTTCTCTCCCTTTCAATGAAAGGGTGGTCCCTGGAAAAGTCACACCAGCACCGCCTGGGAGACTCTGACGGTTGGATGCAGGCTTGGTTTAGCAAGCCCTCCTTGTGGATGGACACATGCTGACATTTGAGGACCAATGCACTAGACTGTAACCACTGCAGGGGTAAATTTGTCTGTCATTATGTGCCCAGTACCAAGAATAGCACTTATAGAAGATATTCGGAAATGTTTTTTAATGAATGGACAAATAAGCCTCACTAGGCCAATCTTCCTTCCCTGGTGGCTTATCAGTAAAGAATCTGCCTGCAATGTAGGAGACCTGGGTTCAATCCCTGGGTCGGGAAGATCCTCTGGAGAAGGAAATGGCAACCCACTCCAGTATTTTTGCCTAGAGAATCCCATAGACAGAGGAGCCTGGTGGCTATACTCCATAGGATCACAAAGAGTCAAACATACCTATGCGACTAAATAGCAACAAAAGGCTAATTTTCACATTCCAATCACTATTCCATCCTAGAGCCATTAGCATACTTGGAAAAGGGCCACCTGAAAGAGAAATCTCACATACATTTTTTTTCCAGTGAGAAAGTTTCAAGCTGGCATCACAGAGAATGGATTTTAGGGAGCAAGACATAAACTGAGACACCAGCTAGGAGCCCGTTGCAGGGCTGTAGCTCAGAGATGCTGATGGCAGGGGATGTGGACGCAGGGAGGTGAACTGCATGGAGGATCTTAGAGGCCCAGCCATCTTGACGACTGCTCGTAGTTAGAGGGAAAGGGAGAGGTTAGTAAAGCCATGTGGTGAGGGACAGGGAAGCCTGGTGTGCTGCAGTCCCTGGGGTTGCAGAGAGTCAGATACCATTGAGCAACTTAACAACAAGTAAATCCATGCCGGGGGTGCAGGGAGTGAAATGGGGCTTCACAACCATACTGGGTTCCAAGTAAAGGAAATAGGACCAAAAAAGATAAAGAGACTGCTTTACCCGGAATGGTCACACTGGACCCTGTCCTTACTCCCCTTAAACTTTTCCCCCTCTCCATCTCCCAGAACACATGTGAAATGTGTGCCACCCCAAGGATGGAATGGCAGATGTGGAAGACATCATTAAGGGGCCCCACATCTTTATTACGTACGAGGCTGAGAGGGCTGCAGCCCACACAGCGAAAGCGGCTTAGTCAGGCCATATGGCTGCTGGTGGCCAGCAGGACCGACTCCCAGGATCCACCTCCAAGTCCACTGAAATACTCGCTTAAGTGGGTACCCTGTGGGGAAAAAAAGAAAACCCCAGGGTCCAAAAGGCTTGGAAACGTTGCAGGCAACGTTCTCTGGAGAGTGTGAGTTCATACTGTGTTAGGACTGTGAAAACACTTCCAGTGAAGAAACCAGTTTAGTCCAGCAAGTCTCCGGCACAGCAGACCGTGGTGTCCCATCGTCCTGCGCAGCTTCATGACATCCAGGAGCACCCCAGACCATACACGCTAAGACTGAGAGATAGGAAAGAGAAATGTTAATCCCAATCTAAAGGTTACATCTGAGTTTTTCATATACTCATAGAATCCTTGGAGTCTCTGTCATGTTTATCCACACTTTGAGACCTTTAAATAGCTGTCCTAAGCAGCCAGCTAGGCTCACTCTGAAGGCACTGAGCTATCCCCAGGGGACGTAACAACGGAAGACAGACCATCCCCAAATCAATGACAAAATTAATTGCACTCTGTCTCTCTGACCGCATCACCCAGGCTTTGTCCCAGGCAATTATGACAATTCCTTAAGTTCCTAGAGAAAAAATGCTGCACAAAGCAAAAAATTCTTTACGCTAAGAATGATAATGGAGATTCTGAGCGGAGGTGTCAGCGTGTGTATGACAGTGTGTCTAGCTGCAGCTTTGTCTGATGTTTTAAAGTAAGGGGAATTGTGTAGAAGAAACATTTTCCTTTGCAGGATGGGAGGGAGCACAATTACGAAGGGGCAGAGAGTAAATATACACCGGATGCATCTAATTACATATATGAGAAACGTGACAAGAAAGCATATATTGGAAACGAGTTGACAGTCCATTTTCCGTAACAGGCACTTTGTCAGGGATAAACAGAGCAAAGTTGTTCTGACTCCCTGGTGTCAGGTTTTGCCCTGAATAGAAGAGCTGCCTGTGGGAGGAGAGAGATGGTGCCGGGCAGGGAAAGTACCGCCCAAGGAGGTCAGGAGTCTTGTAGAGGAATAGCTGTGAGCAAGACAGTGGACAAAAAAGGGAGTCAGGTGCAGGCAGTGTGTGGCCTGGGAAAACTGGCTCCTAGAGTCCAGAAGCTGCAGTTCTGATACAGAACAGATTAGACAGATAGACGGATAGACAGGTAGGTAGGCAGATAGACAGATAGATGACAAATAAATGTACAGGTTGCTGCTGCTGCTGCTGCTGCTAAGTCGCTTCAGTCATGTCTGACTGTGCGACTCCATAGATGGCAGCCCACCAGGCTCCTCCGTCCCTGGGATTCTCCAGGCAAGAACACTGGAGTGGGTTGCCATTTCCTTCTCCAGTGCATGAAAGTGAAAAGTGAAAGTGAAGTCGCTCAGTCGTATCTGACCCTCAGTGACCGGAGGGACTGCAGCCCACCAGGCTCCTCCGTCCATGGGATTTTCCAGGCAAGAGTACTGGACTGGGGTGCTGTTGCCTTCTCCTAATGTACAGGTAGACAGACACAAATAATAATAATATCTGTTACCCACATGTAGCATGCAATAAGAACCTAATAAATTATCCAGCTCTGGAGGTCCTCAGACACAGTATTTCATTTCTCAGGTTAGACACAAAACATGTTGTGTGGCAGGAAGCGGGAGGAGGGAGTTTTTTTTATTGTCATTTTGTTTCCATTTCAGGCCCCTGGAGGTTGGTTCCTTAAACGTGTTTGGATGGCCTGAAACAGAGTTTCATTCAACCTCATGTGTTGCATGGCATCTCCTTTATTCTGGACTTTCTCTTGTTTTACATTTTATTGGATTTTAATCGCAGACCATCCGATGAGATGTTCAGCACTTAGACTGGAATGGAACGTGCACTCCAGCTGAATGAGAGGGAGGACAGTGAAGTCGCATAATGGAATATAAAACAGATTTTAAAAGCAGTAAACTGCAGCTGACAGAGTGGTCTCCTGAGGGACACAGAGAAGCAGGGACATGTAGGAACACACCCTGAGGAGAAAGAGGCCCGGGACACAGAGGGGCCCGGCCCCCAGCCACTCACCTTGGACCAGGATGTACCCAGTCCTGCCCGGGACACAGCAGAAATGAGAGGCAGGTTCTGAGCTATTTGTGCAAATAACACTGAACAAAGTCATAAAACAGGAATAGCCAGAGCCCTAAAACCCGAGGCAAGCTCTTGACTTCTCCAAAGGTCATTTATTAGAGACCATGGAGGTCAGTTTGGCTGCACCATCTGGAGCCTAGCTTACTGACCTTGACTGTGCAACTGACCACAAGAGGTCTTATTAAAATACAGATTATGATTCACAAGGTCTGGAGGGAGACAGACTCTGCATTTCCAGCAGCCTCGGAAGTGACGCTGATGCTGTGGTTCCCAGGACCGCACTGTGCAGAGCAGCACGTAAACCAGTGGTTTTTCTCCTCTACATCAGCATCATGCAAACCAGCCATAGCTCAGATGCTTGAGCCCCACCCTGCACCTCCAGGAATGTCATCTGATAGTGTGCAGGTTTATCAAGCTCCCCCATTGATGTGCCTGCCTTGTCTTCCACACACCAGACAAATCCCTGGTGATGTGTAACATGGATTTCTCTACAGAAATGATTAGGAGTCAGGAAGGTGAGCAACCAGTCAACTGGTAGAATGGAGACTGATGTGAGGAGGTGGGGAGGGGCTCCCCTCGAGGATTTAGCAGTGAGTGTGCGGACAATAAGCCATGCCAGGAACCCTCTCTCTGGGCACCAGGTACATGCATGAGGGCAGACACCCAATGGATACATCTTCCTGAGCAGATTTTTAAACACTAATCCCATCAGAGGGCCCTATTCATTTCGCCAGCCATCTTTAACTCTCCACTCTCCCACGCCCTTCCACCCATACCCAGCTGCCAAGTCCTGATGGCTCAGCCTCTAAAATCCATCCTCTCACCCATCTCCTACTCTCCAGGTTTCCTGCTGCATCTTACTCTCAGCTACTGTCTTCTCTCCCCTGGACCACAGCAACCAGTCTTGGGGCTGGTATCCCAACTACCGCCTTGCTCCCTGACATTTACTCTCTACTCCACAGCTGGCCTGAAACTCCTTCAGAAGCATCCCACTGCATCCAGGATAAGATTTTCACTGAAACCTGAAATGCCCTTGATTACCCCTCCATCTCCCTTGAGCCTCACCTTTCTCTCTGTGCTCCAGCCTCACTGGCCTTCTGTGTGTTTCCTAAATACGCCAAGCTCTTTCCTACCACACAGTCTTTGGACAGGCTTGTTTTTGTTGAATATTCTTTTCCAGACATAGCAAGACCCCACCCTTCCTTTAGGTCTAGGCCTGAGTATTGCCTTCTCAGAGGGAACTTCTGCCCATCTCACCTTAAGTAAGTCCCTCTCTAGACCCTGGGTGTTCCTTTATGGCAGGAGTTACAACTGGCAATTATTTCACTTACTTACTCATGTACTTTTCTCTCCCTTTCAATGAAAGGGTGGTCCCTGGAAAAGTCACACCAGCACCGCCTGGGAGACTCTGACGGTTGGATGCAGGCTTGGTTTAGCAAGCCCTCCTTGTGGATGGACACATGCTGACATTTGAGGACCAATGCACTAGACTGTAACCACTGCAGGGGTAAATTTGTCTGTCATTATGTGCCCAGTACCAAGAATAGCACTTATAGAAGATATTCGGAAATGTTTTTTAATGAATGGACAAATAAGCCTCACTAGGCCAATCTTCCTTCCCTGGTGGCTTATCAGTAAAGAATCTGCCTGCAATGTAGGAGACCTGGGTTCAATCCCTGGGTCGGGAAGATCCTCTGGAGAAGGAAATGGCAACCCACTCCAGTATTTTTGCCTAGAGAATCCCATAGACAGAGGAGCCTGGTGGCTATACTCCATAGGATCACAAAGAGTCAAACATACCTATGCGACTAAATAGCAACAAAAGGCTAATTTTCACATTCCAATCACTATTCCATCCTAGAGCCATTAGCATACTTGGAAAAGGGCCACCTGAAAGAGAAATCTCACATACATTTTTTTTCCAGTGAGAAAGTTTCAAGCTGGCATCACAGAGAATGGATTTTAGGGAGCAAGACATAAACTGAGACACCAGCTAGGAGCCCGTTGCAGGGCTGTAGCTCAGAGATGCTGATGGCAGGGGATGTGGACGCAGGGAGGTGAACTGCATGGAGGATCTTAGAGGCCCAGCCATCTTGACGACTGCTCGTAGTTAGAGGGAAAGGGAGAGGTTAGTAAAGCCATGTGGTGAGGGACAGGGAAGCCTGGTGTGCTGCAGTCCCTGGGGTTGCAGAGAGTCAGATACCATTGAGCAACTTAACAACAAGTAAATCCATGCCGGGGGTGCAGGGAGTGAAATGGGGCTTCACAACCATACTGGGTTCCAAGTAAAGGAAATAGGACCAAAAAAGATAAAGAGACTGCTTTACCCGGAATGGTCACACTGGACCCTGTCCTTACTCCCCTTAAACTTTTCCCCCTCTCCATCTCCCAGAACACATGTGAAATGTGTGCCACCCCAAGGATGGAATGGCAGATGTGGAAGACATCATTAAGGGGCCCCACATCTTTATTACGTACGAGGCTGAGAGGGCTGCAGCCCACACAGCGAAAGCGGCTTAGTCAGGCCATATGGCTGCTGGTGGCCAGCAGGACCGACTCCCAGGATCCACCTCCAAGTCCACTTAAGTACTCGCTTAAGTGGGTACCCTGTGGGGAAAAAGAGAAAACCCCAGGGTCCAAAAGGCTTGGAAACGTTGCAGGCAACGTTCTCTGGAGAGTGTGAGTTCATACTGTGTTAGGACTGTGAAAACACTTCCAGTGAAGAAACCAGTTTAGTCCAGCAAGTCTCCGGCACAGCAGACCGTGGTGTCCCATCGTCCTGCGCAGCTTCATAACATCCAGGAGCACCCCAGACCATACACGCTAAGACTGAGAGATAGGAAAGAGAAATGTTAATCCCAATCTAAAGGTTACATCTGAGTTTTTCATATACTCATAGAATCCTTGGAGTCTCTGTCATGTTTATCCACACTTTGAGACCTTTAAATAGCTGTCCTAAGCAGCCAGCTAGGCTCACTCTGAAGGCACTGAGCTATCCCCAGGGGACGTAACATCAGACGCCCATCTGGGCTGACTCTCGCTCTAGGTGTCCCTGCGCACTCTGGATGGCGGCTTTCCCGGCCTGACCTCTGTGCTCTGAAATCCCGCATGACCCAGCTTCCCTCTCCAGCTGCGAGGCCACAGCATGTATGGAAGGGCACCCTCATGTTCTGGAAGGAAGAACCCTCTCATGGCCGAGAGGGGGTGGTGAACAGTGATGAACAACTGGGATGGTCAGGGCAGGGATGAGGAGGGAGGGGGAGGCGGCCCAGTGCTCAGGGATCCCTGACGCAGAGCCTGGGTAGGCTTGAGGTTGACTCAAGAACCTGGGGAAGAAGAGCTCTCAGAAATGTGAGATTTTGAATTAGGAGGGTAAACACGGTTAGTGCCCCGTCTAATGGAGACGTGCCTGGACACGACCCTGGGAGCTTGACTGCACTGGGTCGGTCATCCCTGTGAGGCGGGGACAGTGAGGAGGAGAGCCGGCACTCTGGAACTCACACAGACCAAAGTCCCAAGGAGAAAGTGTCTCAGGTTTTAGCCACGTGGCTTCGAACAAATTAGTCAATTCCCCTGAGCCTCGGTTTCTGCATATGGAAAACAGACACAGTAACAACTTCTGTCTTCCAGAATTACTGGGTGTTTTAAATCAGATAATGAATATGGAAATACTGACAGATAACAGAAGTGCCACCAAATATAGGTGTGATTATAATAAACATTAAGGGCATTTACAATGCAGGAGCACTGGGTCAAGTTCTTCACAAACAATAGGTTGTCTGAGCCTCCGAGGAGGCCTTTGAGGCAAATAAAAACTTAGACTCAGTTTCACAGCGGAAGAACCTGAAGCCCAGGAAAATGAATTTACTTGGCCAGAGGCACACGGAAGGCAGAGGAGTTAACACGTGAACGCTGACAATCTGAGGACAGAAAACGCTTCCAGTCTGCAAACACTGGTGTGGTAATGAGGCAGAGAGATGGACAGGTGAATTCCTAGGAGCCAGCTCAGCTCATCCGAAGGGGCTGAAAATGTGGTGACAGTCAACGGCCCCTCCTGGGGTCAGTTTAACAAGCATAATCCTTTGACATCCCTGTGTACCCTCTGCCTGAGACAGAGAAAGAACTAGGAATCCTGTCAAAGGATCCACTCAGTCCTTCCTGGGGAGGGTGGGTGGCAGTGGCCAGGGAGGTGTGTGCCAGCACCAAGGGTGGCCGAGGTGTGCGCTGCACTGATATCCAGGACACAGCCTCTCCCCCTCGGTGAGCCCCATGTGCAGAGACAGAGGGTACACTGTGTGTAGAGCCAGCAGTGCAGGCCCTGGCCTCAGCCTCATCAGGGGGTGAGCAGCCACAGGACTCTCACAGCAGCCCACCCAGCCTGGCTGATGCAACAGCCCTTGGCCATCCAGAGGCAAAAGCTCCAAGGTGGAGATTAAATCGTGGGAGAGAGATTCTCCCACTGGGAATCTGATGGACACACACAGTCACTCCTGAGAGATCTCTGAAGGAAGCTGGTGGGGGTTTCAAGGAAGGAAAGCTTTCAAGGGACAGGGTGGAAGTGACCTTGACATCACCAGCCAGCACCTGACCAGCAGGCAGTCCTCGGAGTTTTGTTGAACAGAACTGCTCCAGTAAAGAAGGGCTTGTCCTTAATATTCCAGGATTCCCTGCCGAGGTAGATGGAGAGGAGCCCTAGAAGGATATCACGCAAACCCAGAGATAAATCACAGCCCTGGGCAAAGTCACAAGGGGTGGAGTGGGGGTCTTAAGTGGACTTGAGGTTGGGATGCAGGGTGCAGGGAACACGAGGGAATATTATGCCCCTGGCCCAAGTCCCATCTGGGTCATAAAATTTAGGATAGAAAAGTATGTCTCATGAGTGAAATTATACATTAGTTCAGTAACTTATGGAGCAGGTGCTTAAGCCAAGGAATGTTGACAGAGAAGGACAAAGCTCTCAGTCTTACAGCTCTTGAGTGAAGGAGGCGAGGGAGGGAGAAGGAAGAGAGGGGAGGAAAAGAAAGAAAAGCAGAGAGGAAAGTAGAGAGAGAAGAAGGCAAAAGACAGGAGCTCCTAAATTCAGGTCAAATGCTAGATGAAGAAATTTTATATCCAAGGCCAGCCCATATGTGATGGGACCATTTTATCCTCAGGATTTGAATAAAATCTATTGTTTTAAAACAATACTCTCAAACTTTGGGGGAAACGGCTCTTCATACAGCTTTAACTCTTATAATAAAAGTTAAAATCGAGTTTAAAATTAAACATAAATGATAAAAACCTCAAAATTTTCAAGTCAAATTTCATTAACTGATAAAGGTCTACTCTGAGCCTCAGGCAAGGGCAGTGGAAGGGATTTGGTTAATTTGTAAGATTAAAGGCATATTGAATAATTGAGGCCATATTAGAGGGAGACTCTAGTTTGAATGACATTCCAAGGTCAGAAGACTGAAGAGCTAAGAGTCCTTATCCAAAAGCTGCAAGTTAAACTTTCAGACAGGAAAAATTCAAGCCACTGTGGCCTTGAACTTCAATGACTGATAAACAAGAAGGAGACAATATAAATTGGTAATCTACCTGTTTATACATAGATTTATCTTTCCTTTGGTTAAAGAATCTGACCAGTGGAGTCTTGAATATTTTAAGGTGTTCTGTACAAGGTAATGTGTTATCTTGACAGTTTATTAGCAACAAAGTCAAGAAGGTCAAAACTGAAGACTCCTTCTATAATTTTATTTCCGCTCTGCTTACATCTTAATAAAAGGTGTCTCTTGCAACAGTAAACAGAAACCAATCTGCATTTGCAGGTGCAGAAAAGGTGCTTTCAAATATATTACAAGCAGAAAATGACATAAGCTTATTGGCATCAGCTTTACTCAACACTCTTTGTGTCTTGGCAAGATACAAAATGACCTGTTTCCTCTCTCGGCAAAACAGAAAGTGAATACCCAAGTCTATAGGATACAAACTAAACCAATTAAGATAATAGTAGTTTTGTTACATTATTAATAATATCATATAGAGGGCTTTATAGGTATCTAATATTTTTCCAGAGTTCACCAATCAGAGCTGCCTTTGTTGAAGGTGTGTGTGTTTAGCACAGGCTGGAGCTGAGTGTCCTGCCTCCTCACACCCTCAAAAGTGCTTCCTAAGGCTCTCTGGGACACAGAAGTTGAATAACCACAGTCAAAGGCTGCCTGATTTTATCGTCAATGTTGTTATCCTGGAAATTGTGTTTGTTGCTACCCTAACCTCCATTCCCCCCCCCACCCCGTCTCTTGGTAGCTGCCAAGAGACCCATCCTAGAATTTACATCCTGCCCACTGTGGCTGCATGCCTCATGCCACACCTGGTTCTAGACATGGAGCATGCAGGAAAAGAATTATTATCCTGACCCCAGGCTACAGTTACTGTTTCAAGCACAGGAACATAACACAATTTGGGTCAGTGAGATTGCACACTAAATTTTCCAGAGATCTGTAAGGAGAGGTATCATCTCTCTTCTGAAAAACTTCCAGACAGTTTCCTTACATCCACACTTCACATGCAGACAAGGAAGCTCACAGCCTGTAGTAGTGACAGCAATGGAGCATATTCTCAGGAAAGGCAAAGAAGGACAGAGCTGAAAAGAACCAAAATTCCTAATGACGCTACTGGTCTGCTGAATCCTACCAAACCTGAGGCCCACCTAGCCCTAGCCTTCCAATTATATACTCTAATAAAGTCTCACTGTTACTTAAGCCAATTTAACTTAATTTTCTGTTACTTGCAGCTGACCTCACCCTAACTGATACCAGTACTATGTGATATGATATAGTCACATGTTCTATCTGTTTTAGAAATAAGATGGATGAAGTTTTGCGATCTTATGTGACACAAGAACACACCACTAGTAAGTGATGAAGCCAAGCATCGAGTCCTTTGACTCCAAAACCAGCGCACTTTCCATTGCCACATGTTACCTCCATGATGTGGTCCTAGAAATTCCCTTTTCAGATTTATGATTCCCACACTAAGTTTGAATTTAAATATTCTGAGATTATACAATTAAAATAAAAGTGTAGAGTGTTGGTTCAAAATAGTTTTACCTTTTCAAGAGTAGCAGTGTTTGTTTGTTAATAACAAAGAGTCACCACTCTCTTGGGGCAGCAAACCCATCAAACAGCTTCATTTGCATCACTACCAATAATATCAGACCTGAGGACAACCTGGCAAAAGTACGTGCAGATGACTGGTCATGCTCTTCTTATCGGACAGGCTATGTGTGCGAGCTCATTCATGTCCGACTCTTTGCAACCCCATGGACTATAGCCCACCTGGCTCCTCTGTCCATGGGATATCACAAGCAAGAATGATGGAGTTGGCTGCCACTTCCTCCTTCAAGGGATCTTCCAGACCCAGGGATCGAACACATTTCCGGCAGCTGCTTCATTGGCAGGTGGATTCTTTACCACTGAGCCATCTGGGAAGCCCTGGACAAGCTATGAAATACTTTCAAACAAAAGCCCTGGGTCAATTATTTAATGTGACAGTAATAGTAAATAGAGGTCTGCCTTTCAGGAATTTGTTATTTAATCAGAGGGAAGACAGTGATCCTTCCTGTCTCTGCTTCTCAACTACACTTCTCTCCCACTGCCCTGATGTGATATTAACTCTCTGCACATGCAGGCAAAATAGCTATGGGAGAATCAGCAATCTTTCTATACTCAAGGGAAAGTACACAATATAACTTAAAGATCAATCAGTTACATGAAAGCAAGTCCAGGCTGGAGGGACAGAGAGAACAGTTAGAAAAAAGAAAAGTGATTTATTCTCTCAAGAGCTATGTTGGGTTAACAAAGAGAAAACACAACTTGAACCAGAGGAGAAAAATTCAAACCAGGTGCTGGAAAAAAACTGCAAACCAAACTCAGCTGCTGTGACAAAAAGGAAGTTCTGCTGCCGGAGTGAAGAAGCTTTACTGGGGACACTCAAAAGTAAACAGATGACTGTGGCTTTGTAGTAGAGCCTGAAGTCAGGCAGCTTGATTCCTCTAGTTCCATTCTTCTTTCTCAAGATTGCTTTGGCTATTCGAGGTTTTTTGTATTTCCATACAAATTGTGAAATTTTTTGATCTAGCTCTGTGAAAAATAGCGTTGGTAGTTTGATAGGGATTGCATTGAATCTATAGATTGCTTTGGGTAGTATACTGATTTTCACTATATTGATTCTTCTGATCCATGAACATGGTATATTTCTCCATCTATTAGTGTCCTCTTTGATTTCTTTCACCAGGGTTTTATAGTTTTCTATATACAGGCCTTTTGTTTCTTTAGATAGATTTTATTCTTTATGTTGCGATGGTGAATGGAATTGTTTCCTTAATTTCTCTTTCTATTTTCTCATTATTAGTGTATAGGAATGCAAGGGATTTCTTTGTGTTGATTTTATATCCTGCAACTTTACTATATTCATTGATTAGCTCTAGTAATTTTCTGGTGGAGTCTTTAGGGTTTTCTATGTAGAGGATCATGTCATCTGCAAACAGTGAGAGTTTTACTTCTTCTTTTCCAATTTGGATTCCTTTTATTTCTTTTTCTGCTCTGATTGCTGTGGCCAAAACTTCCAGAACTATGTTGAATNCAAATGCAGAGTCAGGCAAAACATCACCCCTAAGATCAAGAAACTTCATCAGGACCTTTTTACTTAACTGTGCATGTCAGCAGTAATTCTGAGATGGACACATCCAGAAGTTAGGGACTATATTTAGATGAGCGCGTCCCCACTCTAAGGACAGACAACACATTTTCATGAAAGATGAAGAAAAAATTTTCACTCTGGACAACTTTTCCCTAAGTTCTCTTGATGATGACGTAAATAGCTCCCTTTTTGCCTTTAAGAGATGGCAGGGTGTATTAGTGTTTTACTCTCCACACTATTTTTGGCCTGTTCTGTAAGATGAGGTCCATCCACAGTGTTCTCTGCACTCCTTATGAAACAGTATTAGGCAAGGATATGAATGCAAGTAGTTGAGATCTGATCCGCAAAACAAACATGAGCAGGATCTTGTTTTCCTCCTGTCTTTTGTTCTCCCCAAACTCAAAGTCTATTCTAATGACACTTAGATTATTTCATTTAACAAATATTTATGTGTATCCTCTTTATGTCAGGGACAGCATCAGGCTCTAGGAATGCAGATATGATAAAGATAAGGTCCCTGTCATCAAGAAACTGTTTAATAGTGGAGTTAGGATAAGAATTTAGGTCATCTTGACCGTGAGCAGCTGTTAAAGGCTGTTGGAGGCATCTATGAAGTTCAGAGGGTGGAGGGCTTGCATGTGGCTGGGAGACCAGGCAAGTCTCCATGGAGGTGATGGCATTGACCTGGATGATGGAAATCATGGGTGATAGGAGCAGGGTGTACAAGAAGGATCGTCCTCATGCTTGGATGGTATTGAACTTGATCCCTTCACATCCAATCCCAGGTAGAACTGTCATGTCCCCATTCAGCTCCCCCAGGGATGTCATCTAGACTTGGTCAGTGTACACCTCCACTCAAGCCAACCTGAAAGCCCCAATCTTTGGTCACTCACTCACATGCAAATCCCTTTGACGTACATCCAGTTGCATGTGTGTAGCTGAGGAATCCAGCCCTGGGAATTGTGAAACATCCGGATAAATAAACCACTCCATGGCTGCCCTCCAATAACGAGTAGCCCGGAGGCTTTAATTGGAGTAGGTATAAAACGCCTCTTTCTTCCCAGCCCCACAGGCCTCCAGACTCTGTGGTAAGTTGTCCACACATCTTCCTTTAGAGCAAAGCTACATCTGGGTGGGGAGATGCAGGGAGGTCCCTCACTCAGAGGCCACTAAAGGAGCCCCATTTCCTTCTCTGGTTTCTTCCAAGGGAATAAATACACCAGAAAGGAGAGGTTTCAGGCAGAGAGAAGGGAAGGGAAATGGATCCCTTTAAAAGACTCCACATGATCTAACATGGAAGAAAGCCACAGAAGCTAGACGAGCAGAGAAGGTATATGCAGGCTTAGGAACTTCAAGGTAAAGCAAGACTGAGTAACGAGTGGGTAGAGACTTGGACCTCCTTAACTCTTAACCATTGTAGACATTGACCTTGGAAATGTGGACTGCCAGCTCAACTAGGTTGTAGGTTTTTTTTTCTTTTTTCTTTTGTCTAAGATAAATAGTAAGTGATTTTCTTGATTGTTGCCATAGGGTCCCCTGAGAGTTCTCACAATTCACTCCCCTTTCAAATCCATTATTCCCCTTCTGGGGTAGATTTTAGCAGGCTGTAAATGCTAGGCTCCATGTGACAGCTCCAGGACATGAAACAGAGAAACAGACATCCAAGCCCACTGGGTTCCTGATCTAACCAAATGTCCTTTTTTCTTCCAGCTTCCACGGGCTAGCCAGGCCATGTCACAACAGAATCAGCAAAATCAGGGGTCTCCGAGTGCTCTCAGATGCCCCCCTCCCCAACGCCTAACTCCTTTCCCAGTTTCCTGCTCTGCTCCTTGCCCTCCCTGTGCAGGGCACTGTGGTTCTGGTTCCCAAAGGCCCCGGGACCAGAGCTCAGCTGGCTCTTGGAGGGCTCTCCGGAGGCCCCGCTGCCTCAGGGGTGGCACAACCCACCATATCAAGGAGGAGGAGTGTTGAGGAGTGTTAAGGTGACCGGCCCACCCTGTCTCCTGCACTCATTCTGCAAGAAGCACAGTCTCCTCCCTCACACTTGGGCTCCTGGGGCCCCTACACTTAGGAGGCAAGAACTCTGCTAAGCTGTACTTCTGCTTCTGTCTTCCAGCCAACCCTTCAGCTCAGCACCGACACCGCTGCTCTGGAGCCTTGGCTGCCGTAAACACTTGGGATTTCCGCTCAGACATGCTAACACCTCTGCTGGTGCAAGCTGCCTCTCCTGCTTTCCTGAGAGAGAAAGGTGGCTTGAGACTTCTGTCTGAGTTCTCAGCATCCTCACTGCCATTGTCCTGTGTCGTCCCCCAATCCTAGCATTGAAGGCTTCAGTGTAATAAACAAGTGTTCAAAACCTACTGTGTACTGGGATCTGTGTTCACAAATAGAAGTAGGAGATTTGTCTCTGCTCTAGAGAAGCGTACAATCTACAGGAAGAAGCAATGCATACTCCAGATGAAAATAGGTACACCAATATAATTTTAGGCTGATTGACATACTTATTTTTTTCTTACTTTGTGTCTAAAAGAACTTAAAGGAGAAAAAAAAAATAGTATGAAAAGTCAAGTACAGCAGGGAGAGACTCACCCTGATGGTGTAAATCTAAGGTGGCTTCCTGGGCCTCAGAAGGAAAAATTCAAAATAGCACACCACTTGTGGGAGAAGGGAACAGGCTTCCTAGAGTAGGAAGCGTTTGAATAGGTCCCTGGAAATAGCAACCCACTCCAGTATTCTTGACTGGAGAATCTCATGGACAGAGGAGCCTGACAGGCTATAGTCCAATGGGGTCACAAGAGTCAGACACTACTTAGCGACTAAACTACCACCACCTAAAGATAAGCAGACTTTGAGACTTCCCTGGTGGTTCAGTGGTTGGGACTTCGCTTTCAATGTAGGGGGTGTGGGTTTGATCCCTGGGCTTCCTCGGTGGCTGAATGGAATAGAATCTGCCTGCAGTGCAGGAGACACAGGAGATGCAGGTTCAACCCCTGGACCAGAAGCTCCCCTGAAGGAGGAAATGACAGCTGCAACCCACTCTAGTATTCTTGCCAGGACAAAAGAGCCTGGTGGGGTAAAGTACATGGGGTCCCACAGAATCAAACATGACTGAGCATGCACACACAAGGAGGTTTAGGGAGCTAAGTTCTCACATGCTTCTGGGCAAAAAAAAAAAAAAAAGAAACAAAAGACAGAAGCAATACTGTAACAAATTAAAGACCTTAAGAATAGTCCACATTAAAAAAAATCTTAAAAAAAAACCAGATAAGCAGACTTTGATGCTGAGGGTNCGTGGTAAAAAAAAAAAAAAAAAAAAAAAGAAACAAAAGACAGAAGCAATACTGTAACAAATTAAAGACCTTAAAAATAGTCCACATTAAAAAAAATCTTAAAAAAAAACCAGATAAGCAGACTTTGATGCTGGGGGTGGGATGAGGAGGAAGAATCTTCTAGTGAGAGGATCCAGCACAGATGACAAATGCAAGGTAAATGAGGTATTTCTTAATGACATGATTTTCAATTTGGCTGGATTGCCAGGTGTAAAATGATAATGTGGGGCAGTCCGTAACTCCAGTTCCTGGTGAAAATTCAAACTGGCTGAATTTGCTGAACTTAAGATATAAAACTCCAGCAAGGAAAAGATTGTAACCAAGCTCAGGGTCTCTCAGTCTGGGACTGGGAGCACCTGAGGGAAAGTATACAGGACTGAAGGGCCTTGAGGTGCAACTATATTGCATATCAATATAAGTTTCATATGAAAGCTTTAGCTAATTCTCATTTTCTGGGGGATGCTGAAAATATTTTTTTAATCAGGTACCCAACTCAGTAGGCTATATTGCCCAGGCTCAGAGCAGAATATCAGCCTATCATTTACTATACTTAGGATGCTTACTTCCAGAGTTTAACCATCTTCCTGATTGCTAGGACCTGATTTTGCCTCTGTTGTAAAATATCTATATCTATAGATGGAGAAGGCAATGGCACCCCACTCCAGTACTCTTGCCTGGAAAATCCCATGGACAGAGGAGCCTGGTGGGCTGCAGTCCATGGGGTCGCTGAGTCAGACACGACTGAGTGACTTCACCTTCACTTTTCACTTTCATGCATTGGAGAAGGAAATGGCAACTCTCTCCAGTGTTCTTGTCTGAGAGTCTCAGGGACGGGGGAGCCTGGTGGGCTGCCGTCTATGGGGTCGCACAGAGTCGGACACGACTGAAGCGACTTAGCAGCAGCAGCCGCAGCAGCAGACATATAGATAGCATCACTGACTCAATGAACATGAGTTTGAGCAAACTCCGGGAGATAGTGTAGGACAGGGAAGCCTGGCACACTGCAGTCCATGGGGTCGCAAAGAGTCGGACACGACTTAGCGACTAAACATCAACAACATAATTACATATAATTATGACTTTTTTTTAATTAAAAAAATGTTTTTTATCTTTTTTTTAGAGCTTCCATTTTATTTATTTTACTTTACAGTACTCTATTGGTTTTGGCATACAATGTATATTTTTTCTCATTAAACAAGTGATTTATACCTATATGTATGCAAGATATGTCAATGTAGATAAGGAAGATGATTAAGACCAAGCAAAAATCTTATCACCTCAAAATAACCACTGCTAATAATTTCATGGATCTACTTCCATACTTTATAAAAATCACAAAATAAGATTATTTCAGAATATTTTATAACCTTTTTTAACTTATAATATCCTTCTATGCTCATAAATATTGATAAACACTATTTTGCTCTATTGGATAAATACATCATAAATAAATTTGCGCCACTAGCTCTTTGATACCTGGCACTTATGTGTGTCCACTCTTTTGCCATTTAAACAGCAGTAAAATAAACTCTGTTGTTGGTGGTTATTATTGATAATTTTTCTAAGATAAATTTTTAAAATTGGAATTCTACTTTTTAACTTTTCTTGAGGTATAGTGATTTACAGTGTTGTGTTAGTTTCAAGTCTACAGTAAAGTGATTCATTTACATACATACATATTATATTCTTTTTTATATTCTTTTCCATTATGGCTCATTACAAGATGTTGCATATAGGTCCCTCTGCTATAAGGTAAACCCGTGTTGTTTATTTTATATGTATAGTAGTTTGCATCTGCTAATCCCACTTGTAACTTAACCCTTTTCTACCCTCTCTCCTTTTCGGTGACCACAGTTTGCTTTCTATGCCTGTGAGTCTTTTTCTGTTTTGTGAATAGTTCATTCAATGCCAGAAATTATGAAGTTTCTTTTTTTCTTTCAGACCCTCCATGAAAACTGCATCTTGGTATCAATTAAAGTGCTTCCATTTAAGAAAATGATTTGGGGGAATGCTTTTGTTTGGGAGCAAGAAGGAGTACTATGTTAAAAAATTACCCTAGCTACAAGAAAAAAAAAATTTGTCTTGTGAAAAGAAACACTTTTTGAGAAACTTGACAAGTGTCTACCTACTTTACTGTTGTGAAATTCATATTCTCAGAAAAAGATTAGATGCTTTCTCTCTTTGAGGGGAAAAGTGTGCTTTATGTTGTATAAAGCAGTGTCTTAGAAAGTTTGATATACCATTGCTTAAACTTTCATATTTAGTTGATAGATTTTAAAATATTTTTTTACTTTAGATGTTCATTTACATTTGTGTAAGAGATCTCTGGAAATGAAATCTCATTTTTCCCTAGGAAAAAAGCAAAATATTAATGCTTAGTTGTTTGTGTAAAGCTTAATATCAAAGAATATGTTTTTTCTGTTTTTTATTTCTGCTCTTTATTTAAAACAGACATTCTCCAAGCAAACAAACAAAAAAGACTTTTTAAAAGTTTCAACAGAAACACATTTCCTTTAATAAGAGTAATCCTTAATATTTTGGCTTATTCAGATTTCCCTATTCAGCACTTGGATTCCCTGTGCTAATTGTTTAATTTATATAGTATTTTGTTGACACACTGTTTAGTCTGTATCAAATTGACTTTAAGATTATTACATTGAAAATAAACTAGTAATTTGATATTGTTTCTTCATAAAGGTCTACATTTGGCATCTTCACATTTTCCAAATGTTTGTACATCAAAAATATCAATACTATGAATGTCTTTGTCCTGTGGCTTTAGTACTGATTCATTTTAATATTGTATATTCATTATGCATAAATACTCAGTTGCTCAGTCGTGTCCAACTCTTTGTGACCCAATGGACTGTAGCCCACCAGGTTTTCAAAACAGAATATGGAGTGGGTTGCCATTTCCTTCTCCAGGGGATCTTCCCGACCCAGAAATCGAACCTTGATCTCCTATGTCTCCTGCTTTGGCAGGTGGCTTCTCTACCACTGAGCCACCTGGGAAGCCACATACATTGTACATTTATTTTATTTAACAATGAAAAACAAAGATGTCACATTTTGTGCAAAATGTCCTATATTCAAAATCTTAACAAGTTTATAGGGCCAGCAAAAATCAGTAAGCGGTAACATCATTTTTCTTTAGACTGTATCTAACTTTATGGTTTTAACAAGTGTTATCTAATTAGAAGAAAATTATGATGGCAGAGCATTTGAAATTTAGTATGTTCTTTTATCTAATTTTCAAAAAGTGTCAAGTGCAGTATTGTGGCGGGTGTGATGTGTGTGTGCTCAGTTGTGTCTGACTCTTTGTGACTCCACAGTCTGTAGCCTGCTAGGCTCCTCTGTCCAAGCTTACTCCCTCGGTCTAATAGGATTTCAACAGCTCTTAGTTTGCAACATTTGCAGACCAAATTTTATTACTAGATACTGTACACTTCATGATTAAGCACAAACAGCAATAGAAGTTGTTTTTGTTTCTGTCTATAAAACTGTCACAAATAAAACAATAAAAGAAAATCATCCTATGGTGAAAGAAAGTATGGGAAGCTAATTTTCTCTCTTATTTAGTAAGAAGTCAAGAAATACTGTCTAAACTTGGAAATTGAAGAGATAGAATTTTAGTTATAATGTTTAAAGTTACAGCGGTAGGGTGGTAAAGAACCCACTTGCCAATGCAGAAGACACAAGAGATGCAGGTTTGATCCCTGGATCAGAAATATCTCCTGGAGAAGGACTGGCAACCCACTCCAGTATTCTTGCCTGGAGAATCCCATGGACAGAGCAGCCTGGCTGGCTTCAGTCCATAGATTTGCAGAGTCAGACACGACTGAAGTCACTTAGCACATGGTACTTGAAAAATAAAACCATATCTAAACAAGGAAGAAGGAGGGAAGGGTTGATGAACATGAGCTTCATTCACTGTGTTTCACTGGGGGACGTATATAGACATGTCTGTAAGGTATAAACAGGTTATTTAGAATGAGACATTTTTCATATTACAAGCTATTGAGTAACTTGATTTTTAGTTTTTACTTAAATATATTACTTTTTCTAAAAATCAATAAAGCCACATCCCATTTCTACACCCTTGTATGAATCCCAGGCCAAACCTTCCTTAACAGATCAAGTGTAAGTTCAGTTCTTCATCAGATGGAACCCATTTCAAATCTCTAATAACTCTGTAACCTTTCTCAAGTTTCTGTACTTTTCTGTGCCTCAGTTTCATCATTTAGAAATAAAGTAAAATAAGAGTATCTGTTTCCGAAACTGTGGAGGGAGTTATGTGTAATATTGTAGATAACACGTTTTGACACATTTAGCTCAGTTGTTAGCTGTACTTTTACATTTGTGGTATGCTCTATTTTTAAAATTTATTTAGTTTAGTTGGAGGATAATTGCTTTACAATTTTGTGTTGGTCTCTGCCAAATATCAACTTGAATCAGCCATAGGTATACATATGTCCCTTCCCTCTTGAATCTCCCTCCCATCCCATCCCATCCATCTAGATTGTCACAAAACATCTGATTTGAGCTCCCTACACACACAGCAACTTTCCACTAGCTGTCTATTTTACATATGGTAATGTATATGTTTCCATGCTACTTTCTCAATTCATCTCATTCTCCCCTTCCCCCATTGTGTTCACAAGTTTGTTCTTTATGTCTGTTTCTTTTTTAAAATAGGCTTTGTATTTAGAATAATTTTAGATTTATAAGAAAGTTGCAAAGACAGTACAGAGAATCCCCCATGTCCCCTGTAACAGTTGCCTTTGTTGTTGAGATCTTACATTAGTATGGTATATTTGTTACAATTAAAGAATCAATATTGATACATTATTATTAACTGAAGTCCATGCTGATTTCTGATTTCCTTAATTTTTAACTAGGGTCTATTTCATGTTCCCAGGACACCACATCACATTCAGTTGTCTTGTCTTCTTAGTCTCCTCTCGACTATGACAGTTTCTCAAACTCTCCTTATCTTGGATGACCTGTACAGTCGTGAGGAGTACCAGTCAGGCATTTTGTAGGATGTCTCTCAGTAAGGATTTGTGTGGTGTTTTTCTCATGATTAGAATGAGATTATGGATTAGGGGAAGGAGGGTTGCAAGGTTAAAATGCCATTCTCATCCCATCATATCCAGGGTAGATACTATCCATATGACATCTATGTTGATAATGACCTTGATCACCCAGCTGAGGTAGTGTTTGTCAGGTTTCTCCACTTTAAAGTTACCCTTTTCCTAAGTATTTTATTCTTTTCGTTGCAATGGTGAATGGAATTGTTTCCTTAATTTCTCTTTCTATTTTCTCATTATTAGTGTATAGGAATGCAAGGGATTTCTATGTGTTGATTTTATATCCTGCAATTTTACTATATTCATTGATTAGCCTAAAGAAACTAAAGACCTATATAAAACACTGGTGAAAGAAATCAAAGAGGACACTAATAGATGGAGAACTATACCATGTTCATGGATCAGAAGAATCAATATAGTGAAAATGAGTATACTACCTAAAGCAATTTATAGATTCAATGCAATCCCTATCAAGCTACCAATGGTGTTTTTCACAGAGTTAGAACAAATAATTTCACAATTTGTATGGAAATATAAAAAACCTCGAATAGCCAAAGCAATCTTGAGAAAGAAGACTGGAACTGGAGGAATCAACCTGCCCTGACTTCAGGCTCTACTACAAAGCCACAGTCAAGATAGTATGGTACTGGCACAAACACAGAAATATAGATGGATGGAACAAAATAGAAAGCCCAGAGATAAATCCATGCACCTATAGACACCTTATCTTTGACAAAAGAGGCAAGAATATACAATGGATTAAAGACAATCTCTTTAACAAGTAGTGCTTGGAAAACTGGTCAACCACGTGTAAAAAAATGACACTAGAACACTTTCTAACACCATACACAAAAATAAACTCAAAATAGATTAAAGATCTAAGCGTAAGACCAGAAACTATTAAACTCCTAGAGGAGAACATAGGCAAAACACTCTCCGACATACATCACAGCAGGATCCTCTATGACCCACCTCCCAGAATATTGGAAATAAAAGCAAAAATAAACAAATGGGACCTAATTAAAATTAAAAGCTTCTGCACAACAAAGGAAACTATAAGCAAGGTGAAAAGACAGCCTTCTGAATGGGAGAAAATAATAGCAAATGAAGCAACTGACAAACAACTAATCTCAAAAATATACAAGCAACTCCTGCAGCTCAATTCCAGAAAAATAAANCCCAGAATACTGGAAATAAAAGCAAAAATAAACAAATTGGATCTAATTAAAATTAAAAGCTTCTGCACAACAAAGGAAACTCTAAGCAAGGTGAAAAGACAGCCTTCAGAATGGGAGAAAATAATAGCAAATGAACCAACTGACAAAGAATTAATCTCAAAAATATACAAGAAACTCCTGCAGCTCAATTCCAGAAAAATAAATGATCCTATCAAAAAAGGGACCAAAGACCTAAACAGACATTTCTCCAAAGAAGACATACAGATGGCTAACAAACACACGAAAAGATGCTCAACATCACTCATTATCAGAGAAACGCAAATCAAAACCACAATGAGGTACCATTTCATGCCAGTCAGAATGGCTGTGATCCAAAAGTCTATATGCAATAAATGATGGAGAGGGTGTGGAGAAAAGAGAACCCTCTTACACTGTTGGTGGGAATGCATACTAGTACAGCCACTATGGAGAACAATGTGGAGATTCCTTAAAAAACTGGAAATAGAACTGCCATACAACCCAGCAATCCCACTGCTGGGCATACACACTGAGGAAACCAGAATTGAAAGAGACATGTGTACCCCAATGTTCATCACAACACTGTTTATAATAGTCAGGACATGGAAGCAACCTAGATGTCCATCAGCAGAGGAATGGATAAGAAAGCTGTGGTACATATACACAATGGAGTATTACTCAGCCATTAAAAAGAATACATTTGAATCAGTTCTAATGAGGTTGATAAAACTGGAGCCTATTATGCAGAGTGAAGTAAGCCAGAAAGAAAAACACCAATACAGTATACTAATGCATATATATGGAATTTAGAAAGATGGTAATGATAACCCTGTATGCGAGACAGCAAAAGAGACACAGATGTATAGAACAGTCTTTTGGACTCTGTGGGAGAGGGAGAGGATGGGATGATTTGGGAGAATGGTGTTGAAACATGTATAATATCATATATGAAATGAATTGCCAGTCTAGGTTCGATGCATGATACAGGATGCTCGGGGCTGGTGCACTGGGATGACCCAGAGGGATGGTGTGGGGAGGGAAGTGGGAGGAGGGTTCAGGATGGGGAACACATGTACACCCATGGCAGATTCATGTTTATGTGTGGCAAAAACAATACAATATTGTAAAGTAATTAGCCTCCAATTAAAATAAATAAATATATATATTTTTTTAAGTAAACAGAAACCAATAAACCCCATCTTCCTCCTTTAGCCTTGCAACCTTCCTTTTAGCACCTGCTCCTGGCAAATTCTAATCAGGAACCTGATAGCTAAGTATAAGCGCAGTTGACAGGTTATCACAAAGCAAAGTGAAGAAGGGTGGCTTTGGAGGCGACAGACAACAGCTTAATAATTAGCACAACGCTTCTATCTGCCCCCTTGACCAGAGATGTCCCACACTGTGAAACCACTGGAGGGTTCAGAGACAACCAATCTGCCCTTCTCTACTTAAGAAGATCTCCTTCCTTAACTCGAGTAAACAGAGGAATATCCCTTGGGATTTCCCAAGGATATGAAAGGTTTAAAGGTCCTTTAACTGCCCACACCAGATCTAACTCGG
Source organism: Oreotragus oreotragus (assembly GCA_006410675.1). Classification (NCBI taxonomy): domain Eukaryota; kingdom Metazoa; phylum Chordata; class Mammalia; order Artiodactyla; family Bovidae; genus Oreotragus; species Oreotragus oreotragus. The sequence goes on from SJYX01014288.1 coordinate 164,382, forward strand.
TTCCTAGGTTACAAATCATGTTTCAAAGGAGAGACTAAAATGAATGATTAAATTCCCAATATCCACAAATACGTAAAGACTGAGACTTCTCTGACAATCCAGCGGTTAGGTCTCTGTGCTTCCAATGCACAGGGCACAGGTTTGATCCCTAGCCAGGGAACGAAGATCCCATGTGCCACATGGCCAAAAAACCAAAACAAACAAACCAGCAAATGCTTAGAGACTGTCTATTATGGTCATTACCATTGCTCCACTGTTCACTTAACATGTTGATAATATTCAATAATTAAAAGTACTAAACTATTTCAGCAGCACTTTTGAGGTTGGGATTGAGGAAAAAAGATGTCTTCCAAAAGTCTCATCTGGGTTGAGGCTGGAATCTTATGAGGTGGGAATAGTGGACGTATACAGACTTATTTTATTGGGATAATAAGAAGGAAAATAAAGGGAAGATACAGGGTCTTCATGGGGAAAATAAGCAAGATACTTTAAAATAAATAGTAGAGAAATAAATATATGAGTTTTAATAGCAGAAAATAGAACAGGAAGAAAAGTACAGCTTCCAGATTAACAAATGAAATGAATGTCAACTTTAACAAATCAACACCAAAAAAAAAAAAAAGGGAAAGAAAATGAAAAGATATTCACTTGGGTTATTTAAACAGTTCTACTATTCCACTGTAATTTATCTATTGGCTTTTTGGCTATACATCTTTTGCTTTGTCTTGTTTGTTGGTGGCTGGTCTGGAGATTAGAATATTAATATCTAACCATACTTTCTCAGTCTAATTGGAGCTAACTTTGTTCCACTTAATACTAAAGGTAAAAGCCTTCCAACCACATAGGTCCTTCCACCAAAATTCATGTTATAATGATCCTTCATATTGCATCTTCATATACTAAAAATCTTATAAGTTTTTGCTTTTTTAAGGCATACATACTTTAAAAACCTCAAGAGGAAAAAAAATAGATTTTCTATTCAGCCAGAGACTTGCCACTTCCGTTGCTCTGCCTTTAATCCTGAGGACCCTTTCAGCTGAAAAATTCCTTGGTATTTCTTAAGAAGCCGTTCTGCTCCTGATGAATTCTCTTAGCTTTCCTTCATCTGAGAAATTCATTCCTGGTGGAAATTTTCACTGGACATAGAATTTGAGGTTGACAGTTTACTTCTTAAAGTTGTTTCACCCTCTCCTGCCCTCTGTGGTTTTTGATGAGAAATCCACAGTTGTTCTAATCACTGTTTCCCTCTACATAATGTCACTTTTGCTAGCTGCCTTCAAGACTTATTTTTATTTCATCAGATTGACTATGATGCATCTGGCTACAGCTTTTTTTGACTTTGTGCTGTTCAAGTTTCACCAAGCTTCCTGAATCTGTAAACATATGGGTGTATCTTCTCCATACTTAGGAAATTTCGGCCATTATTTCTTTAAATGTGCTTTCTGCCTCAGTTTGTTTCTTCTCATCCTAGGACATGTAAGTTAGACCTTTTGATATCGTTCCATGAGTCTCTGAGGTTCTGTTAACTTTTTCAATCTTTTATTCCTTTGTTTCTCAGATTACCTTCAAATTCATTGACCTGTTTCTATGTCCACTATACTATTGAGTTCACATGGTGAGCTTTTCTATTTTATATTTTTTCACTTCTAAAATTTCCATTAGATCCTTTTTTATAGTTTTATTTCTCTGCAGAAAGCTCCTATTTTTCCATTCATTTTCAATGTGTTTACCTTGACTTCATGGAGCATAGTTACAAAACATGATAAAAGACTTTGATTCCAACATCTGAGCCATTTCAGGGTTGGCATCTACTTATTATCTTTTCCCTTCAATATTGGTTTCATTTCTCTGGTTCTCTGTATATCAAATAACTCAACATTGAGAATATTAGGTAGACTCTGGGTACTATTATAATCCTCTGTGTTAGTGAGGACATGAAACAACAGAACTCTCATATACTGCTGGTCAGAATGTAAAATGGCTTAATCACTTTGAAAACAGTTTGGCAGAGTATCTACCATATAACCCACCTATTTTGCTACTACGTATTTACTCAAGAGAAATAAAAGCATATGTCCGTACAAAGACTTCTACATGAATGTTCATAGCAACATTCTTCATAAAGTCTAAAAACTGGAAACCACGCAAATATTCAGCAACAGGTCATTGGATAAGCAAATTATCATATAGCCATACTATAGACTATTAAAAGCAATTGTTACACAAAGTGGGAGAATCAAAATCTTTATGCCATTTGAAAGAAGTGAGGCAAAAAAAGTATATTCTCTATGATTCAATTCATATAAAATTCTAGAAGATTCAAACTAATTTATATTAGTAAAAAGCAGAAGTGCTTGCCTGAAACCAGAGGTGAAGAGAGGGATGGATTACAAAGAAACACAAGGAAGTTTTGCAGGTGATAGGAATGCTTGTTATCTTGATTGAAGATATGATTTTACAAATGTATAAATATATCAAAATAACCAAATAGAACACCTAAACTTTGTTCACTTATATGTTCACTTATATGCTTCAATATCTCAACCAGCTATGTAAATAAAAAGAGGATGCAACTATGTAAATGAACACAAACCAAAAAAGAGATAGAACACCAAGCATACCAGTCCTTGTTCGGGGCATGACAGAATTCTCCCATTAAAGACAAAAGACAAAACTCAGACCCGTTTGTTAAACAAAAACAAACAAACAAACAAACAAACCCTAAGCTTACAAGAAATACTTAAAGTGATAATGAAAGGCTAAAAATAAAGAACTATACCAACAGAATCTGGGAAAATATAAATAAAAGATAAGTTGAATGAAACATTTTAAAATCGGCAAGGTTATGAAAACATCAAACACATCAAAGAGGTATTTTGCACTATTTACAAAGAAGATACCACAGTTACCAAATACATAGCAGATAAATATGTAAAGCAGAAAGTATTAGAAATGCAAACAGAACTTTCTAAATAAACAACAAATATGCTGCTGCTGCTGCCAAGTCGCTTCAGTCGTGTCCGACTCTGCGCGACCCCATAGACGGCAGCCCATTAGGCTCCACCATCCCTGGGATTCTCCAGGCAAGAACACTGGAGCGGGTTGCCATTTCCTTCTCCAAAGTATGAAAGGGAAAACTGAAAGTGAAGTCGCTCAGTCGTGTCCGACTCTTAGCGACCCCATGGACTGCAGCCTATCAGGCTCCTCCGTCCATGGACTTTTCCAGGCAAGAGGACTGGAGTGGGGTGTCATTGAGAAAAGGGCAGATCTACTAGAACAAAAATAAGCAAAAATCTAAAGGAATGGAATCATGCATTCAATAAATTGAATAATACATGTAATAAATATATTAAATATATGGAGAACCACATGGCTCCAAGTAGAAAATTTTTATCTTATGGCCATACACACACAAAAAAATGATCCAGTAATTAAATAAACATATATTCAAGAGAACCATTTATAGGCTATGTTTTCCACTCATAATAAGTTAAAAGATAAATTTGGTCAATGAAGTAACTGTCAGGACTTTTCCAAGGCTGAAATACCATCTTAATCACATTGATCATAAAGTAGGCTAAACTTACGGGCAGAAAATCTCGCACCAAATTCCACCTCTGGCACAGTGACACTGGGAAGTTACATAAACCCTTTGAGAATCCAACTCCATAAGATATCAGTGATCCTAACCACTCTACAAATTTCATGAAAGTAGTTGCTAGTGTCAAGGCAAACTGAAATCATGAAAATTTTAAGGCAGTTTTCAAACTGTAAACTCCCATAAAAACATAGGGTTTCTACAAGAAAATATGTTTAAGTAGTAATCAACTGGACTCACAAAAATGGGGGGAAACGGGGCTTTAGAAATATGTCCTTCTATATTTGGTCTACCTGGATGTGTATACAGAGGTATTTTAAAGAAATCTAGAAAGGTCATCAGGTTGCCCAGGTGATGCAGTGGTAAAGAATCTGCCTGCCAATGCAAGAGACACGGGTTCAGTCCCTGGGTTGGAAAGACCCCCTGGAGAGGGAAATGGCAACCCACTCCAATATTCTTGCCTGGAGAATCCTAAGGACAGAGGAGCCTGGCAGGCTACAGACCATGGAGTCACAAAGAGTTGGACACGACTGAGCGTGCACACAGAAAGGCAATCACACTTGGATTAGTAACAGCTGCAGCAACTAACAACAGTAACTTGTTGCCAACTTGCAACTAATGAAGAGGAAAAGTCCCGCAGATAGGAACTACTTAAATATTTGATGACTAATAAATTAAATGTTAATTAAATACTTCAGCGATTTTCCTCCCTGACCAGCATATAATTAACATTTAATTTGTTATAAAATATTTAAAGTTATGAAATATCCTATGGCATCTAAAATGTCTCGATTGTCAGACCATCTTAGGACAATGTGTCAAGGGTACAAGAGGTGAGACTGGCATTTAAACCTCAGGAGACAGGATATAAAAAGTAACTTTTGTGCTTTTCTCACATAAGGAAATTGAGACTAAGATAAGGAGAATCTCATTTTCCAATTGAATTTAGCCAAGGAATTTATAACCAAGTGCTACCAGGGAGTAAAGGACAAACTCCAAATCTAAAACTATAATGTCATGAATGTGGCAAGCACCTCAGTAGTAACTGGAAAACATGATTACAAGTTGGTTAGCACCAAGTTAGTTACACTACAAGTTGGTTAGGAGGAAAGCGACATTCACTCCGGCCTCTCTGAACATGAAATACATCTGTAAGAATGAGCTTAAAGAGAAGGCAGATTGGACAGAACAGCTATCCAGTAAAACAAGGGACCTATTAAAGATGTGCCCTTCTCCTAACTTCCCCCACACGGCTGTCTGAAAGTCTCAGAAATGCATTTCCCCATTGGTTCAAATTTGACCTTGGAAAGTAGATGAGCTTGGGCTTATAGCAAGAGAAGCAGGGTCTGGAAGGGCAAAGAGAGCTGTGACAAGACATCTAGCTGGTAAGGAGAGAGGGATTTGGGGAATGAACATCCACACTCAGTCTTTAAACTGAACGATGCAGAATAGCCACCGGACCAAACCAAGTGAAACAGTTTGCCTGACCTTAAAAATGCATTCTGATATACATTAGATGCAGACAAACACTGTTCGATTCCACTTATAAGAAGAACCTAGAATAATCAACTTCAGAGTCGAAAAGTACACTGCTAGATGCTAGGGGTGGTTAGGTAAAGGGGTGGGGGATGGGGCATTAGTGTGAATGGAAACAGTTTCAGTTTAGGAAGGTGAAAATTCAGGAGAGGGATGATGGTGAGAGTTGCACTGCAATGTGAATGAACTTAGTGCTCCTGGATTGTATAGTTATATATGGTTAAAATAGTATGCCTTATATTATGTGACTTTTACCACATTAAAAAAAATTTTTTTAAAGAAAGAGAGAGAGAGAAACAACTTCTCTTGTGTATAAGCAGAGCTATGCAATGAACCAGGCTAAAGGAAATCTAAAAGAAGGCTCCCTGACACACGCGACTACAGCACCAAACAGAACAGGTCAGTTCCACATCTAAAGACCAAGACTGGGAACACAGCCTCTCCCCTTCCATCCCTTTATTACCCTTCTTGCACGCAAGGTCTGCAAGAAGCTTGAGGGCAGGAAGAGAAGGATAGGACAGAGGACAAGATGGTTGGATGGCATTACCAATTCAGTGGACATGAACTTGGATAAACTCTGAGATAGTGAAGGACAGGGAAGCCTGCTGTGCCACAGTGCAGGCAGTCAAGAAGACACGACTTGGCAACTGAACAACAATAACTATGCAGTCATGGGAAGGAAGCAGCCATCTCATCGCCATGGGGAGGCCCACCCTGGGGGAAAGCAACCCATGCGCATGGAGATCAGGACAGAAGAAGCCAGCCCTCTAAGTCATTAGTGAGGCTGAACTAAGCCACTCTGGGGATGCTCACCTCTGGTCTTCTCACACAGCGTTCTTTTTCTGACAGCCCTTCTCCCAACATGCAGCCTTCCTCTTATTGCTCTGTTCCATTTTCTCAATATCTCTGCCCTGTTTAACTCATGTGAATTCTCTGCTATCCGATTCACACAGCCAGAACTTTCACTTGGACAAAGTTAAGTCTGTTTACACTTTGTCCAGCTCAGTGCAGCAAACATGAAGAGTACCTATTATGTACTGGGTGCTAGGCTTTGTGCTGGCAGTAAAGTTCATACGAGCTCCATTTAAATGTTTCTAAAATCTAGATTGCAGTGTGATTGGTGTTGTCCCTTCCAGACAACAGTATTCCTGGGTCATCCTGTAATTCTAGATACCTGAGTGTGCAAAATTGCATGAACAACAGTGTCTACATCAGGAACTTTCTCTCTGTGGCTGCTCCATCCTCCACCCAAGCAAGTTATTTCACTCATTTCCACCTGCAGAGCGAAAGGTGGCCACTCCAAGGAACAGATTCAACTTAGGCAAGAAACATCTGTCAATGTCTGGGACTGAAGATGGTGTCAGTAAACAATCTGATTTTGTAGCTGTTCTCATGAACCTTAGTTTTCTGGTTTGCTTCTCTCTATCTCTTTAGCTTCTACAGAACTACAGGTCCTAACCCCTTCCCTGGAAGGTAGGCTACCTTCACGGCATTGCTTTCCAGGAAACTGTGGCCCCAGGCTCTAGCCTGTCTGCTTGGTTCCTTAGCCACTTGTTGGCCTGGTTCTCATTCCTGGCACTACCCTCCATGGCCCAGCTTAGTCAATCACCTGCCGCACAAGAAGAGTCACCATGCACACTCCAATGTGTCTATTTGGCCAGGACTCTGAGAAGTATCAGCTCTGAGGGAGGGAAATGCTTGTATATAATATTGTAGAACACACTACCCCGTGAATAAGCCAGGGGAAGTGACAAGTCAGCTTCCACTGGGAAGGCAATGAAGCGATAAAAGAGACTTAGAAAGCAATAAGGGCATATGCATCTAAAAGGAATATACGCAGAGGTTCTTTGATAAACATAAATCTATGAAAGAAAGTGAAAGTGAAATCACTCAGTCGTGTCCGACTCTTTGTGACCCTGTGGACTGTAGTCCTCCATCCATGGGATTCTCCAGGCAAGAATACTGGAGTGGGTTGCCATTTCCTTCTCCAGGGAATCTTCCCAACCCCGGGATCGAACCTGGGTCTCCCACATGGCAGGCAGATGCTTTAACCTCTGAGCCACCAGGGAAGCCCCAATAAGAACAAGTGTTAATCGCCCAGCTGGGCCTGACTCTTTGCGACCCCGTGGACTGTAGCCCGCCAGGCTCCTCTGTCCATGGGGATTCTCCAGGCAAGAACACTGGAGTGGGCTGCCATTCCCTTCTCCAAGGGATCTTCCCGACCCAGGGATCGAACCTGGGCCTCCCGCATGGTGGGCAGATTCTCTACCATCTGAGCCACCAGGGAAGCCCAGCAAATAAAGTTTCAACCTGTGATGGGTTTATCTTCCCGACCCAGGGATCGAACCCAGGTCTCCCGCATTCCAGGCAGATGCTTTAACCTCTGAGCCCTACAAAAGACTAGATTGGAGAATGGTCAACAGGATGAAAGGCTGAGAACAAATGAGGTGTTTGAAAACATTACGCTGCTGCTGCTACTGCTGCTAAGTCGCTTCAGTAGTGTCCGACTCTGTGCGACCCCAGACATGGCAGCCCACCAGGCTCCCCTGTTCCTGGGATTCTCCAGGCAAGAACACTGGAGTGGTTGCCATTTCCTTCTGCAATGCATGAAAATGAGAAGTGAAAGTGAAGTCGCTCAGTCGTGCCCGACTGTTAGCCACCCCATGGACTGCAGCCCACCAGGCTCCTCAGTCCATGGGATTTTCCAGGCAAGAGTACTGGAGTGGGGTGCCATTGCCTTCCCCAGAAAACATTATACGAATACACAATTTCACTGGTCCCACTAACTAAGTCAGAATGGGGAGTGTCGTAGATTAGAGCTGATTTCAAAGAAGGAAGTCTTGTTTCTGTTGCATTTAACTACCTATGGATGACCCCACAGTACACAGGTATTTAGCAGTGTTCATGCTCTCATCCATCAGCAACTACACAAACCCCACATGAAGTCAAGCAGCAGCAGCAGGTTTAGTAATGGCTGAAACTTTGCTTGCAATGTCCAAAGATGTTTCCTTGGTGGAACAGCTTTCATGCAGCCCACTGAACTCTGTGATGAGCCCACCACAGTGATAACACATCCCCAGACTGGCAGGGAACATCAGCGTCACACATAATTATCATCTTCAGAGAAAAGAGTCCATTAATGACCTGGGCTGAAACCAGGTCCGAATACTAATGAAAGGGTGGACTTCTAGGACACTAATTAGGCGTGACACTTTCAGGACAAGCTTGACTTTTCTTCCTAGGATTCCAGTGGATACCATGCGATGTGAGCAAAATGCAAATAAGAATGAGAAAGGAAAACAAGAAACAGTAAAGAATTTTTTAAAACGAAAGAAAAAAGCAAGTAAAGGGACCGTGAAAAGCAAACGAGGAAGCTTTCAATCCTGAAACCCCCAAATCCAAAAATTCTAAAAGTAATTCAGGTTCCTGTAACTCAGTTATCAGCTGCCCTCTCCTTGTCATTTGAGATTTAACAAAACTGACTCCATCTTTTTTTTTTTCCTGTGTTCAGTGGGCAGTCTAATACTTTCCCCTAAGATATCTGAGGAGCTCAAATGTTTATATTCTCAAGGTTTTTCTAAGTTTAAGTCCACTTGCTCTTCTTCAAAGTGTGGTTTTGAGACTAGGGGTATTGGTAACACCTGGACTGCTGCTGCTGCTGCTGCTAAGTCGCTTCAGTGGTGTCCAACTCTGTGCGACCCCATAGATGGCAGCCCACCAGGCTTCCCTGTCCCTGGGATTCTCCAGGCAAGAACACTGGAGTGGGTTGCCATTTCCTTCTCCAACGCATTTAAGGGAGAAGTGAAAGTGAAGTCGCTCATTCGTGTCCGACTCTTCGTGACCCCATAGACTGCAGCCTACCAGGCTCCTCAGTCCATAGGATTTTCCAGGCAAGAGTATTGGAGTGGGGTGCCATCACCTTCTCTGAACACCTGGACATTTGTTAGTAATTCAGAATCTTGACCAGCTGGATCACAATCTTCAAATTTAACAAGCTCCCCAGTGATCTGCATGTATATAGGTATTCGAGAAGCTCTGCTATACCCAATGCAGACACTATGGATATAGAACTCAGTTACTCCTTGATTTCCTCAAAAAGCATGAAGAAAATAACTGACTTTATTACAGATCTGGGGCTGTGCAGGGGTCGGCACAACAGACATGCCTATACCTCATACCTCAAATCTCACATCTCAGTTCCCCTCATTTTATTATTCAGAGTAATTTGGTTCCCACTCCAACGTAGCCCTGTGCTCACATTGGCACATATGAAAACGTTAGTCACTCAGGCATGTTCAACTCTTTGTGACCCCATGGACTGTATAGCCCACCAGGCTCTTCTGTCCATGAGATCCTCAGGCAAGAAGACTAGAGTGGGTTCCCATTCCCTTCTCCAGGGGTCCTTCCTGACCCAGGGATTGAACTCAGGTCTTCTGCATTGCAGGTAGCTTCTTTACCATCTGAGCCACCAGGAAAGCCCCATGTTGGCATACATTAAAAAAAAAAAAAAAAAAAAAACCTCCTTGATGTCCTTTGATGAAACAATGGGTTATCTCAACCTTTAGTACCCCCATCCCCCCAAAACTTGCAGCATTATGCAGATTAGCAAAAGAAAGAAGAGGAAGGACTTTGAAGTTTTATGCTTTCCTCTTTCTCCCCTTCCAGCCTTTGTAACTAGAAGGAAGCCATACAGATGTATAAACAGACTTTCCTCTGATATGAAACATGTCACCCCTTTCCCACTTGAAAGGCAGATACTGTTATAATCCCTTTGGATTTTGAAACACTCTTTTTTTTTCATCCTACAAAGCCCAAATCTCAATTATGCATTGTAAAGCAAGATAAGAATAGCTTAGGTCATTCAAATCCACAGTGTAAACACCATATGTGAACCACGACTTTCATATGTTTTACCAGAATCACAGGCAGAAAATGAGAATTATTCTAACTGGTGTCTCTTCCTTTTATCCACCATCTCTTGTCAAGATCAGCTCTGATCTCAGACTCCAGACATGACTTTGGCCACGCCTTCCTCACCTGGGTCACTGGCTTTACTTGTGGGTTTTCTGGCCACGTTCCTCTGACTGTCTTTAGTCTCTGATGGGTTCTTACTAAGAAATTCTTGGCTGAAGTAACTGTTGCTTCAGTTTAAAGTTCTTAATTTTGGTGACTTAGGATCAGGTAAGCAGGGACATGGGGTGTCATCAGAGTTACTGAGAATAGGGAGACGTGAAAGGGGTTCACCTGCTTCCATGAGGCAAAAGCAAGACAATATTCCAGACACAGAAGACTGGAGTGGGGCATGAGGAGTGGCCTGCATAATGATAACACATTGGGTTAACCTGTTTTATTAGGTAGATTCACAGCAGCCTCTAGTAGGCACTAACCCAACATCAATCAAGAGAAGCGTTGATAGCTTTGAGTTCAATTAGCATGATCAATGTTCTGAACAACAAACATTATTTTCAGCAGATACTAGTGCCAAGCATTGCATCAGACACTGGGAAAGTACAAATAATTGCAACCTCCTGCCTTCAAGGGCTATAGCCACAGGACAAATTTAATTCGAGTATTATAGTTCAGTTTAGTTCAGTTGCGCAGTCACGTCCAACTCTTTGTGACCCCATGGACTGCACCATGCCAGGCCTCCCTGTCCATCACCAACTCCCAGAGTTTACTCAGACTTATGTCCATTGAGTCAGTGATACCATCCAACAATCTCATCCTCTGTCATCCCCTTCTCCTCCCACCTTTAATCTTTCCCAACATCAGAATCTTTTCAAATGAGTCATTTCTTAGCATCAGGTGACCAAAGTATTGGGGTTTCAACTGCAACATCAGTCCTACCAATGAATACTCAGGACTGATCTCCTTTTGGATGGACTGGTTGGATCTCCTTAAAGTCCAAGGGACTCTCAAGAGTCTTCTCCAACATCACAGTTCAAAAGCATCAATTCTTTGGCATTCAGCTTTCTTTATAGTCCAACTCTCACATCTATACATGACTACCGGAAAAACCATAACCTTGACTAGACAGATTTTGGTGGCAAAGTAATGTCTCTGCTTTTTAATATGCTGTCTAGGTTGGTCATAACTTTCAAATATTATAGAGTAAGTCCTAAAAAGTCCTAAAATCAATATAAGCACAGGGTAGATAGAGACTAAAAGAGTAAGCAGAGATTCCTTTGCCTGTTTTGGGCAATCAAGGGAGGCTTCAGGAGGAGGTACCATCTGAGAAGAGATGTTCCTGTTCTATTGTGATAGAGTCTGTTGTCCTATTTCATCATATTTTTCACCATGAATATGCTTATGTTATGTTTTTTAATGTAATTCTCAACATAACTCTCCTGGAAGCTTTGTAACAGAGTTATTAAAACAGAGGAGCCTATAGACACCTCCAGCCCAAAAGACAGAGATAGAGATCTATGGGAAATTGGTGTTATGGTTATAATATTATGTGTTGATATGTTATGTTAATTGCTTTTATTTTTTGATTTATTTACTGTCTCTACCACCAATACATAAATTACATAAGGGCAGAAAACAAGCCTCTGTTGTTCAGCTTTCTATACCCCAGGACCTAGCATCTGTCTGATACAAAATAAAAAAGTAATTGTATATATATATACTGTATCATATATTTGAAAGTCACTAAGAGAGTAAATTTTAAAAGATCTCATCAGAGAAAAAAAATTTACGTGTAGTGATGTATGTTAACTATCTTTACTGTGATCATTTCACAATACAAACATAGATCAAGTTATTATGTTACACATCTGAAACTAGTAATACATTACATGTTAATTATATCTCTACAAAAAATAATAATAATTTTCACGACTATATGTTTTACCTGAGACTAACTTGGAGGAACTGATAATAGGGTTACCCCGGCATAAGGTCACATTTCCAGTCATCTTGTATCTTAGGCTGCTATGACAAAACTACCATGGACTGGTTGGTTTATAAACAACAGAAATTTATTTCTGACAGTCCAGAGTCTGGCGAGTCTAAGACTGGCATCTGGTGAAGACCCACTTCCTGGTTCACAAATCATCTTCTCACTGTAACTTCACCTGGCAGAAGAGGCAAGGAGCCTGTGGCATCTCTTCTTTAAACGCCCTAATGCCATTCATGAGGGCTCTGCCCTCATGACCCAACTGCCTCCTGAAGACCCCACCTTCAAATACCATCACCTCAGGGGGTTAGATTTCAAAATATGAATTTTATAGGAACACACACACCCAGTCTCTAATATCTGGTAAATAATAGATGCCCCAAACAACATATCTTGCCATCACCACTGGTCTTCCTACATCATGTTGAGGATGAACTGCTTGTAAAGGATTCCAATAGTGCCCAGGGAAATGCAATCCATTGCTGGCCTCGAAAACAGGCAAGTTTTTCATAGTAACAGTAGGATCACAGCTAAATGAATCATTTAAAATAGGACTGATGGGAGGAGAGGGGCCAGGAAGGCACTCCACCCAGTTACAGGGGACAGGCCCTGGAGAAACGGACTCAGCTGCAAATGACACAGAGGTCCTGATTTCTATCATTCTCTAGTCTCAGGCCATGTAAATACTCACTGATGCTGGGGAAAGAGGAAGAGGAGGAATAGAGGTAAAACTGGAGGCTATCTCAGTTGGCAGAGACTGAAAGAAAGGGTAAAACTTATTAAGTTGGGGCAGGAATGCAATACATAGATGGTCCACAAGGTGGTAAAGCCCAGCCGCAACCTGGAGTTCATTCAGGTTCTGCCTGGAGAGACCTAACCACAAATCTAATCAGTGGTCCTCCCAAATCAAATGGTTCAGTGGGTAAAGAATCTACCTGCAAGGCAGGAGACTCAGGAGATGTGGGTTGCCTTCCTGGGTTGGGAAGATCCCCTGGAGAAGGAAATGGCAACTCACTCCAGTATTCTTTCCTGGAAAATCCATCCCATGGACAGAGGAGCCTGGCAGGCTGCAGTCCTTGGGGTCGCGCATGACTTAGCTACTGAACACACACACACACACACACATATATATATATGATCGTCTGCTAAGACAACTTAGTGTATACAATTTGTGGTCCAGAGGCACTGGAGGGATAAAATAGCATTAAATACAACGTTGATTTGATATACATTTAAAGTATATATTTATAAGAAATCCTTTCAAATAAAAGTGATAGTAGCTAACACAGAGAATAATGTTTCAGTCACTGTTCGAAGGGCTTCACATTTGTCAGCTCACTGTATTTTCACAATAACCTTAAATGCTGGACACTACTATGATCATCATTTTGCACTTGAGAACCAGGTACTGAGATCTGAGTTGTGAAGTCTTGTGAACCATTTCTGTAGTTCTGCCTCTGTAAACACAGATTTGAATAGCTTTTTAAAGGAAACACCGCCTATTTGCGAAACATATGAGGTAGAACTTGAGATTACCCTACTAGAGAGTTCATAAAATAAAGGAAATTCCTCCAGAAATGGTCTGGAACAGAAAAGGTCTGTTCATTTACATGATGCTGAGCTTGGCGCACTTAATTAAGACAATAATACAATGTAGTTCACCTAGAATTAATGGATGATGGAGGAGACAAACCAGCTCCTATTTCTCCAAGAGGAATGGTAGAAGTCAGAGGAAACTTTCCAGTAGAAAATCAGCTCGGTGAGGAAAGCTTCAGAGAGAACTGTCTCACTGACAACCAAGGACAAATTCAGAGAGGGTCGCTAGGGCCTGGGACTCGAAAAAGATATCCTGCCATCCAGCAACTCAGACTGTAATTTGAGAACCTGCTTTGGAGGAATATCAGATTATTGTGAAAGCACATTCCAATAAACTAGAGCTCTTATTTGCCTCGGGATGAATGTTTTTAATTTTGAATGCTGCTCTGAATTGTTTATCATGAAAATGTTTAATAATGCAATGTGCCTGCGATATGGGAATGCACCATCGGGAGGGGCAGGGGCTGAATAATTGACCGGGAAAAGCCTCTCAGCTAAAGACCAGCAGGACCACAATGGCCAGTAAAGGAAAGACTGAAGTGGGAGAGGGGGCGGGAACAGCCAGAGGAAAACTAGAAGAATCAAAGAGAGTGTCACACAGAGAAAAGGAACTTCAGTGCCTTTCTCTTTTAAGTCCCTTACAGAAGGTCATGTGAGGGACAGAGTAGGTTTCTATCTCACCAAGGATCCAAACAAGGAAAGATACACTCTCAGCAGTAGGGTTGGGGGAAAAGAGTGGGTTCAGAAGATGATGCCCCTCCCTGAGACCCAGGAAATGTGCCCCAGACTATAGCCACACAGATGAAGGGAGGAATATCACAGTCAGCAACACAAGATATGTTGGCTTCTATATGAAATTAATGTTTATTGCGTGTTGTTTCCAAATTAAATTTCTCACTCATTCTTTGATTTTTTTTTTTAATTCTCCTTAATTCATGAAGTGTTGAGAGGAAATAAAGCAACACAATCCACTGTCAATGAAATAAGCTGCCTGAGAGTATTTTGGAGAAGGGCTCTGAATCAAATTATGACACATTTATGTTAAATGATGTATAAGATATTCCCCAGAAAGTGTCCTAAGTGGGTCTCAGTTTCCTGGCAATGGCACCCCACTCCAGTACTCTTGCCTGGAAAATCCCATGGATGGAGGCGCCTGGTGGGCAGCCATCTATGGGGTCACAAACAGTTGGACACAACTGAGCAACTTCGCTTTCACTTTTCCCTTTCATGCACTGGAAAAGGAAATGGTAACCCACTCCAGTATTCTTGCCTGGAGAACCCCAGGGACGGAGGAGCCTGTGGGCAGCCGTCTATGGGATCACAGAGTCGGACACTATTGACGCAACTTAGCAGCAGCAGCAGCAGCAGCAGCAATTTTCCGGCACCACCACAGAAGGAGGTTTTTTTTCTCTTCACAGGACTAAACAAATAGCCTATAATTGTTACTTGTTGAAAAGGTGTGGCCTTTCCAAAGGGAGATTGCATATCTGCAATGAGGGAGAGATGCATATAACACCTGCAGATTCTTGCTAAGAGACACATCATAGAAAACCTCCCTATTCTCTCTTTTGATATATGGGTTTCTATAAATAAATATGGAGAAGTTAAGATTCTTGTAGGCCAAAGAAGACAAAATAAAATTGTGCCCGGATGTCATACGAGTGCAGTTGCAGCCCAGGATGAATTAATAAAAATCAGCATCCTTATGCCCTTTGCTAGAAGAGTTGCACATCTTCACCAGGCTACCTGGTAGAAGGGGTGCAAAGGCTGGGAGTGGGGATGCTTTGGAAAGAGCATCTCAGCATGACAGTGAGAAACCATGTTAGTTCTCTGTGGGAATTAAGCAGCTGTGCTGTATGAATCTATGATTCCAGGGACGTGTCAGCCTCATTGCCATAAAGGATAGAAGCTTCAGAGGCAAAATCACTACTAATCCCTATGAGGTTTGCAGCAAAGGGTGTGCTGTAAGCAACAACAAACCCCAGGGGTTCCTGGCTTGAGTTCTCAGGCCACGCTCACATGAACTGGGGCATCTTTGTACTTACAGTGGCTCTAGAGACTGGCGATGCATGCTTCTCTTTTCTTATTTTATAAAGAACTGAATTCTCCCTCAGCTGAAGGGATACCCAAACACAAGAACTAGGCAAGAACACAGCTGTGGCATGAGATTTAAAGTTCCTGAGGATACAGAGGGAGTTCAGGCCAGGAAAGAGTCCCTCAAGAGTTGAGGGTCAACATGCTGACAACCTCAGAGGCAAATGTGACAAGCTCCAAAGAGTCAAAACTCCAAAGGCAGAATGTGATTGCTAGATAGGTTTAGAGAGTTGCTCTAGAGATAAGGACATATTTCTAGTCCATGGATAAAGATTTCAGGATCTGCAGGAAAATAGAAGCAGGACATTTCTTGCTTATTTAATCTACAAAATTTCCTCCTGAACATCACATAACAAGAACAAGAAAAAGAAGTGCAGATCACATCTCTGCTTCTGACCATGATAGGAACTGATATTAAACTAATATTCCCACAGTCATTAACCATAAAAAAGGCAGTGGAACCAGAGATCAAATTGCCAACATCTGTTATATCATTGAAAAAGCAAGAGAGTTCCAGAAAAACATATATTTCTGCTTTATTGACTATGCCAAAGTCTTTGACTGTGTGGATCACAACAAACTGGAAAACTTTCCAACAGATGGGAATACCAGACCACCTGACCTGCCTCTTGAGAAACCTATATGCAGGTCAGGAAGCAACAGTTAGAATTGGACATGGAAAAACAGACTGGTTCCAAATCAGGAAAGGAGTAGATCAAGACTATATTGTCACCCTATTTATTTAGCTTACATGCAGAGTACATCATGAGAAATGCTGGACTGGATGAAGCACAAGCTGGAATCAAGATTGCCAGGAGAAATCTCAATAACCTCAAATATGCAGATGACACCACACTTATGGCAGAAAGTGAAGAAGAACTAAAGAGCCTCTTGATGAAAGTGAAAGAGGAGAGTGGAAAAGTTGGCTTAAACTCAACATTCAGAAAAATAAGATCATGGCATCCAGTCTCATCACTTCATAGCACATAGATGGGGAAACACTGACTGACTTTATTTTATTTTATTTTATTTGGCTCCAAAATCACTGCAGATGGTGACTGCAGCCATGAAATTAAAAGATGCTTGCTCCTCGGAAGAAAAGCTCTGACCAATCTGCTGCTGCTGCTGCTGCTAAGTCGCTTCAGTCGTGTCCAACTCTGTGCGACCCCACAGATGGCAGCCCATCAGGCTCGCCTGTCCCTGGGATTCTCCAGGCAAGAACACTCGAGTGGGGTGCCATTGCCTTCTTCTAATGACCAATCTAGACAGCATATTAAAAAGCAGAGACATTACTTTGCCAACAAAGGTCCATCTAAAGCTATGGTTTTTCCAGTAGTCACGTATAAATGTGAGAGTTCTACTATAAAGAAAGCTGAGCACAAAAGAACTTATGCTTATGAACTGTGGTGTTGGAGAAGACTCTTGAGAGTCCCTTGGACAGCAAGGGGATCTAACCAGTCCATTCTAAAGGAGATCAGTCCTGAATATTCATTGGAAGGACTGATGCTAAAGCTGAAACTCCAATACTTTGGTCACCTGATGCAAAGAACTGACTCATTTGAAAAGACCCTGATGCTGCGAAAGATTGAAGGCAGGAGGAGAAGGGGACAACAGAGGATGAGATGGTTGGATGGCATCATCGACTCAATGGACATGAGTTTGAGTAAATTCCAGGAGTTGGTGATGGACAGGGAGGCCTAGCATGCTACAGTCCATGGAGTTGCAGAGTTGGACACACCTGAGCAACTGAACTGAACTGAACTGAATTATCCATAAAATTGGACAAATCTATGAAGTAAATCACTTCAGATGGTGACTGCAGCCATGAAATAAAAATATGCTTACTACTTGGGAGAAAAGTTATGACCAACCTAGATAGCATATTCAAAAGCAGAGACATTACTTTGCCAGCAAATGTCCCTCTAGTCAAGGCTATGATTTTTCCAGTGGTCATGTATGGATGTGAGAGTTGGACTGTGAAGAAAGCTGAGTGCCAAAGAATTTATGTTTTTGAACTGTGGTGTTGGAGAAGACTCCTGAGAGTCCCTAGGACTGCAAGGAGGTCCAACCAGTCCATCCTAAAGGAGATCAGTTCTGAATATTCATTGGAAGGACTGATGCTGAAGCTGAAACTCCAATACTTTGGCCACCTGATGCAAAGAGATGACTCATTGGAAAAGACCCTGATGCTGGGAGGGATTGGTGGCAGAGGAGAAGGGGATAACAGAGGATGAGATGGCTGGATGGCATCCACCGACTCGATGGACATGAGTTTGAGTAGACTCCAGGAGTTGATGATGGACAGGGAGGCCTGGCATGCTGGGATTCATGGGGTCGCAAAGAGTCGGATATAACTGAGCGACTGAACTGAACTGAACTGATGAAGTAAATATTTTCAGATACTGGACCACAAGAATCATATAAAAGAATCAATGGGGTAAACTGTATGCTCTCCTTGACTTTCTGTATGACAGCCATTTCTGGGCCATAGTTCAGGGAGGTAAGTTCATGCAGAGAAAACTGTGTTTATTACCTGGAGAAACAGAGCTTGAGGATCAGGACCTCAAGGGAATGGAATTTGTGGAACCTGTACTAGAAAGAAAAATGCTACACAGAGGAGAATAACAAGAACTCTGAAAACAGATCTTAGCATTTTCAACAAAGATTATGATGCACAAGATGAGATAAATGAGGCATAATAGATAACAGTCACTGGGGATGAGGCCTGGGTATTGATTGAGTGGTTGAGCAGAGGGTGCAGAGGTCACAGAATGTACTGAGACATGGGTATTCCAATATTCAATGTAAAGAAACCTCACCACACACTACAAAAATTCAACTGAGAGTTCAGAAAAGCCAGAAATGAATCACCTTATTCTAACCATACTGTAAAGTCTGCTATAAATCTATCATAATACAGCTTACAAATATGCTCTGAAATCATCAAATGATCTTCCATTAAATTAACTGACTGAACAGAACCCAACACTCTATGAAAGAAGATGACAAAAGTCAGGCTTTTTAAAAAGTACCTAAAATGTCTTGTACACAATCAAAAATTACCAGACATGAAAAGTAGGAACATGTGATCCATTAAAAAAAATAGAAACAGATACAGAGATGACAGATATGTTACAATTAGCAAATAACTACTTTAAATATCTAATATGTTTGGGTAAAGAATCTGCCTGCCAATGCAAGAGACGAAAGAGATAAGGGTTCAGTCCCTGGGTAGAGAAGATCCTCTGGACTAGGAAGTGTCAACCTGCTCCAGTATTCTCACCTGGAAAATTCCAGGGACAGAGGAGCCCCATGGACAAGCTATAGTCCATGGGGTTGCAAAGAGTCAGATACAACTGAATGCACACACACACACACATATGTTTAAGGATTTATGAGAATAGATGAGATAAGTGGACCCTACACAAAAGAACCAAACAGAAATTACATAACTTAAAATTGATAAACAGAAACGAAAAATGCTCTAGATGGACATGGAAGACTGAACACTGAAGAGAAAACCGTCAGTGAATATAAAGACAAGACAATAAAAACCACCCAAACAGAAGCACAGGCATGAGGTTGGGAAGTGGGTGGGGGGTGGGAGTAGCTGGAAAAGCGAATGGAACCTCAGTGGCTACTGGGTAATATCAAGGAGTCTGATGTAAATGTGACAATTCCTAGTGGGAAAGGAGAGCAATGTTATAGTAAAATAATAATGATAATAAATAAAACACAACAACAACAAAAACTGAAGAAATAATGGTTGAAAATTTTCCAAACTTAATGAAAAATATCAACCTACAGGCTAGAGAAGTTCAATATACCACAATCCAAATAAACCAAAGAAAATGACACATAAGCTCACTATAGTCAAATTTCTGAAAATCAATGACAAAAAGAAATGCAGTCAAAAATTCTAAGAATTATCACCGACTTGTCATTAGAAACAGTGCAATCCAGAAACTAATGAAATGACATGTTCACAATGCTTAAAGGAAAAATATGCATGGTAAATCTAGAAATCTATATACAGTGAAAATATTCTTCACAAGTGAAAACAAAATAAAGACCTTTTCAGATAAAGTCTGAGATACCCCATCACCAGCAAACCTGTTCAAGCGGTTTGTCAGGAAGTTCTCTAAACTGAAGGAATATGATAAAAATTATAAATATTCACAAAGACACTAAAATAGATGTGAATAAATAGAAACTTACCATATATTTCAATAAGAAGATGCAACATCATAAAGATCTTAATTCTGAGTTAACCCACAAATGGAACTCTAGCAAAAATACCAATAGTATTGTTTCCTATAGGTAGATGAATAAATTATAAAGTTCAATTGGAAGAAGAAACAAGAAAAGCCAGCCAGGAACAAGCTGATAAAAGAAAAGCCAAGGAGGAGAGGCTAGCCTATGAGATATTAGAGCATATTACGATCCTTTAAAATTAAAATTGTGTAATATTGACGTATGAGTAGACAGAATAGGATGTCTAGAAACAGACCCAAGCACATATGATAATTTGATATATGAAAAAATGGCATCTCAAATCTTACGAAAATGACTTTTTAATATTGAGTTAACAAGAGAGACGTTTGGAAAACAAAACTGAGTCTGCCTCACATCACCCGCCAAGATAATCCCCAAACTGACTGGAGATTTAAATGCAGACAATGAAGTCATATATGAACTAAAAGAAACACTGGTATAAGAAAAAGCTTCCTACATGACAAGCTTCAGAAGTAAGAAAGAGAAAGCTGGCTCTATTTGACTACATAAAATATTTTTTCAAAGGAGAAAAAAAGTTTACATTAAAAAATAAGAAAAACTAAAACAACAAGGGAACACACTGAAGGAAATGCAACTTATATTAAAAAAATAATAATAACCACCCGTCTCCATAAGTATAAAAGGGCTCTCCAAAAAAACTGTAGCACAAAAGATGAATAACCTAACAAAATAAAGGGCACCAGATGCTAACAAATAAATTCACAGATAAAGAAACGTTTCATAAACATATGAAATGATCTTTACCTCACTCTTAATGGGAGAAACACAAATTAAAACAACCCTGATACACTATTTCTTACTTATTTCCCAACAAAATCCATGAGTCTAGTCATAAATCCTTTGCACAAGGCTACAGGAGAACATTTGTTCTTATTCTTAGCTGGCAGACAGGGAAAATGGCAACCTCCAGTAAAAGTATGTTTGCACTTACAGCACCCAAGTTCTCTTAACTTTATCCTGAATTCTATTTTTAGATGGAAACAGTTTGTGAAAGTGTGAAAGTTTCAGTCACTTAGTAGAGTCCAGCTTTTTGCAACCCCATGGACTGTGCCCGCCAGTCTCCCCTGTCCATGGAATTCTCCAGGCAAGAATACTGGAGGGGGTTGCCATCCTGACCCAGGGATCGAATTCAGATCTCCTGCATTGAAGGCAGATTCTCTACTGTCTGTGCCACCAGGGAAACACTTCAGAGACTCATTTTATCATTGGGGTACAGCTGGAGTTGGGCTTCCCAGGTGGCACAGGGGTAAAGAATCTGCCTGCCAAGCCAGAAGACTAAAGAGATGAGGTGCAATCAGTGGGTATGGAAGATCCTCTGGAGGAAACGGCAACACACTCCAGTATTCTAGCCTGGGAAAGCCCACAGTCCGTGGGGTTCCAAAAGAGCTGGACACAACTTAGTGACTAAACAGCAACAGTCACCCCGCACTTCCTAGGAGGCAATAGAATCAGACTGTTTGACTTGTCTGTTGCTATAGGACAATAGGGAGACACTCCAACTCTGCTCAGTTACTCGTGCCCGGATGGTTTCAGATGCTAACTGACCAGAGGCAGATACTTGAGCTTATCAAAGGCCAAGACCCGAGAGAGAAGAGTCAAAACAAATACCCTGGATTTTCAAGTTCCTCCCATCTTTCCTGATAACTACGGAATATAGGTTGTTATGGTGATGGCAGGAGTTTAAGAATGGTGTTTTACATCAGGATCAGAGAACCATGACCTGTGGGCTAAATGCAAGCAGCCCTCATTTTTGTAAAGAGAGTTTTACTGGAGCACAGCCATGCTCATTTGTTTACGCACTGTTTATGGCTGCTTTTATGGCAGAATTAAGTGACTGTAACAGAAACCAATCCACAAAGCCTAAAATGTTTACTACCTGGCCCTTCACAGAAAAAGGAGGCCAACCCCTCCTCTAAAGGAGGGATGTGAACTTTATGAAATCCTGAAACAGTTCAGTTCTGCAAGCAGATCCTGCTGCGCTGCTCTTCCTACTGTCATGATGTCAGCAACCAAAGGTCAGGCGGGCCTCTAGGGTCTGAGAGGTCAAAGCAGAGCCACCAGCCAGCAGACTCTCAGGAGGCCCCAGCCGCAACTCAGACACCCGACACTGGCTCCCGCCCCCTAACAAGATGTGATCCTGAGGACTGTCAACCTCGGATTCCTGACCACAGGGGCAGTTATATTACCAACCATATAACTCACTAAAATAGACCTTGCAAAGGAATATACCCTCCTCTCCAAGAGACTGGGCTTCCGAGTGTACCCCAGAAGGAGTAAATACGACAGCAAATACACAGGACTTTGGGAATGTGAGAGCCGGGAGGCAGGTGACCCAACACAGAAGCTTCTCCTCCGACCTTGCTGATTGAGGCAGAAAGGTCTTATTTATTTTCCCCATGTCACACCCTGCACTCTGGCTGAACAGCTCTACACACACACACACACACACAGCCCTCTCCCGTAGACACCAGTGAGTCCCTCAACTTCTTCTCACACCCATCTCTCAACTGTTGTCTCTTCCACCTGCTGGCCAAGCTTGTCATTGGCCTTCAGTCTCCTGGACACAAAGCCCCCCAGAGGATCCCTCCTATCTTGGTCACTATGCTGCCAGACCTGCTCTGCCTGCATACTAGCTCACGGATCTGCATGCAAGGGAGGCAAGAGGGAAGCCTTCAGAGCTGAGTCACTTCCCCAGGTGCTGCGCCAGGGCTCCGGGGGTTCTCGGCCCTGGGTGTGCTGCTCCCCCGGGGGCTGCCCTTGGCCTCTGCTATCCTTGCCTCTGACAAGGTGGCTGTGTCCACCTACCATAGCCAGCCACTGGTCTGGGGATACTGAGCTCTGTGAAACTGGCCCAGGTATGCCCCGCTTTCTAACAGACTTAGGCAAGATCTTCAAGGTACCTGAACTCACATGGCACTTTGATTTCATTAGCTCCTGGTCCCTTGGGTGCCTCTTCTCCAGCAACAACAAAAAGGCCCAGCCTTCTGAGTGTGAGCTCCTAGACACCCCAGCTTCTCCTCTTGTAACATCCATAATGGACGTGTGAACATGCTGATTATGACTCTGCTCTACACTCTTCCCAGACTCGAGGAGAGGCTGGCTGCAGGATAAGCTAGGGACTAACCACCTCTCAAATGCAACTGCTCCATTATGAGGACACGGGGGGTGGGGTGGGGGGAGTCCTGTGGCTGGCTTTCTGCCAGCGCCACTCTCCAGGAAGTAAATGCAAAGGGACCTCTGCTCCCCAAACCAGATCCCAACCTCTGGTTCAGTGCCGTCCATCTCAGCAACAAGGTCCAAGGGTCACATTTCCCCCCATGCCTATAACTGGGAAGACACGTCCTTCAGTTAAGGACCTTTGCTGTTGTTGTAGTTCAGTTACTAAGTGGTGTCCAACTCTTTGCCACCCTACAGACTGTTGCACACCAGGCTCCCCTGTCCTTGACCATCTCCCGTAGTCTGCTCAAACTCATGTTCATTGAGTCGGTGATGCCATCCAACCATCTCATCCTCTGTCGTCCCCTTCTCCTACCTTCAATCTTTCCCATCGTCAAAGTCCTTTCCAGTGAGTCAGCTCTTTGCATCAGGTGGCCAAAGTATTGGAGCTTCAGCTTCAGTCCTTCCAATGGATATTCAGGATTGATTTCCTTTAGTATTGACCGGTTTGATCTCCTCTTAGTCCAAGGGACTCTCAAGAGTCTTCTCCAGCACCACAGCTCAAAAGCATCAGTTCTTTAGAGCTCAGCCTTCTTTATTGCCCAACGCTCACATCTGTACATGACTGCTGGCTAAACCATAGCTTTGACTATACGGACCTTTGTCAGCAAAGTGAAATATGCTTTTCAATACGCTGTCTGTGGTCTTTGTAGCAGTCCAGAAGGCCAGATTATAATGGTTCTCTGCTGCAGAAAGCAGCTCTGGGTTTACTAGTACATGTGGAGCTCAGCAGTGTATGGCTCAGTCTCTCTCTACTCGCCTCAGTCAGTCCTCATCTGTGCATCAGCCCACACCCCTTGCTATCTCCCTTGGCACCATTACCTGTGTGTCTCCTAGCAAGCACAAGACTGAGAAAGCTGCGGGCAGATTTAAATAATGAAACCAAGCCCCTGACAGTGGAAACATTAGAACCCAGTCCTGCTCCCTTTTCCTGACATGGTTCTTGAGTGGGTCATTACACTTGAGGGTAATTACAAGTTCACCTTCATGATCAAAGAGCAAATTCTCCTCTGGTCCTGTTGGGGCTGAAGTTGCTGTTTCCTTCCTGTCTCTGATACGTGGCAGGTAATGTGAGGACACGACCATCACTGACGTAGAAGGCCTCATCCCCCTGGCCAGGCCTTCCGACCTCATCATCGCCACACTGCCCACCACCCCTCCACTCTGTATCACCTCCCTCACCTCTCCCCAGGCCAACCACACTGCTGAGATGGGAGAGGACTTTCTCACTGTTAATGTTCCGACACTCTAACTTGGCCCTTCTAAAGTCCATATGTTGAAGTCCATATCCTCAATGCTTCTCTATTTAAAGAAAGGACTTTTAGGAGGTGGTGGTGGTGGTTTAGTTGCTAAGTCATGTCTGACCCTTGCGACCCCAAGGGCTGTAGCCTTCCAGGCTCTTCTGTCCACGCGATTTCCCAGGCAAGAATACTGGCATGGGTCGCCGTTTCCTTCTCCAGGGGAATCTTCCCAACCCAGGGATTGAACCTGGGTCTCCCGTATTGCAGGTGGATTCTTTACCAACGGAGCTACCAGGGAAGCCCCATTTTAATTGAGGTTAAATGAGGTCATAGGGGCCATAGGAGCAAGGTCCTAATTTGATAGGAAGAGCCAGTAGAACTCTATCTCCCCCTCCCTCCACCAGGTGAGGGCACAGTGAGAAGGCAGCTGCTTGCAATCCTCGAAGGAAGATCTCACCAGAAACCGGCCCTGCTGGCACCTTGATCTTGGACTCCTGCCCTCCAGAACCGTGAGGAGACTAGTTCCTGTAGGTTAAGCCATCCGGGCTGTGGCTTGTGTTACAGCGGCTGGAGCTAACGCAGTCCCAAACGGGACGCACTTGGCCTGCCACTCGTCACGTTTGTGGCCCACCGTCCTTTCCCTACAGTCCTTCCTACAGCACATTTAGAGATGCCCACTGGTTCCAAAGCCTTTGCGGAAAATTCTGAGAGAGATGGGAATACCAGACCACCTGACCTGCCTCTTGAGAAATCTGTATGCAGGTCAGGAAGCAACAGTTAGAACTGGACATGGGACCACAGACTGGTTCCAAATAGGAAAAGGAGTTCGTCAAGGCTGTATATTGTCACCCTGCTTATTTAACTTCTATGCAGAGTACATCATGAGAAATGCTGGGCTGGAAGAAGCACAAGCTGGAATCAAGAATGCCAGGAGAAATTTCAATAACCTCAGATATGCAAGAGGAGCTAAAAAGCCTCTTGATGAAAGTGAAGAACTAAAAAGCCTCTTGATGAAAGTGCAAGAGGAAAGTGAAAAAGATGGCTTAAAGCTCAACATTCAGAAAACTAAGATCATAGCATACAGTCCCATCACTTCATGGCAAATAGATGGGGAAACAGTGGAAACATTGGCTGACTTTAAATTCTGGGGCTCCAAAATCACTGCAGATGGTGATTGCAGCCATGAAATTAAAAGACGCTTACTCCTTGGAAAGAAGGTTATGACCAACCTAGACAGAATATTAAAAAGCAGAGACATTATTTTGTCAACAAAGTCCATCTAGTCAAGGCTATGGTTTTTCCAGTGGTCATGTATGGATGTGACAGTTTGATTATAAAGAAAGCTGAGTGCATAGAATTTGCTTTTAGATCTGTGGCATTGGAGAAGACTCTTGAGCGTCCCTTGGACTGCAAGGAGATCCAATCAGTCCATCCTAAAGGAAATCAGTCCTGGGTGTTCATTGGAAGGACTGATGTTGCAGCTGAAACTCTAGTACTTTGGCCACCTCATGCAAAGAGCTGACCCATTTGAAAAGACCATGATGCTGGGAAAGATTGAGGGCAGGAGGAGAAGGGGACAACAGAGGATGGTATCATCTGAGATGGTTGGATGGCATCACCAACTCAATGAACATGAGTTTGGGTAAACTCCAGGAATTGGTGATGGACAGGGAGGCCTGGCGTGCTGCGGTTCATGGGGTCGCAAAGGGTTGGACACAACTGAGTGACTGAACTGAACTGGAAGCAAAGTCAGAGGCACTAGGGAGAAACATCAAATGTTGTATCTTCAGCTGTCCACCATACCCTACCTGCTCAGCCCTGAACAGAGCATCAGCTGGCAGCACCCTGAGGCCTTTTGAAGATTTTTCCTAAGAAGGCCCCAGTCCTTGTATTGAACTGCTAACAATCCTATGGAAGATACTATTGCACTCTACCAAAGCCTCATTTCCACAGGGATGTCTTTTCTCATTTAAAGGTCTCTTTCCCTCTATGTCTCTGTGTTTCTCATTCTATCTTTCAGTATCTCTTTACTTTTAAAAAACATTTTCTTTATTCTCTCTCTACCTTATTCTTGAGGTCTGTCTTTTTCTCTTACTCCTTATCATTCCCGTTTCTGCAATTTTTTTCTCTTTCATCCTTAATATTGAAGTATGCTTTTAAATTATCTTTAACTTAAGAATAAGATCTGTTCTCAAGTCTTAATTGTATATGTATATTAGTCAAATTATGTGTCTCTTCTTGAGACATATAAAAACAAGTAAATGAAAACGAAATTAACAGAGCTTTTCTAATCCTTGACGATTCTTTTTCATAGGCCGCATTACTAACCAACACTTGTTGTTACCACAAGGGGGCAGTGCAATCAAGCCGATCATTTACCCAAGCAGTTACAAAGCCAAGAGTCAGAGGAAGTGGCCAGGGGCCTTCTCCTGAAGAAAGGGAGGGCCAGAATGCATCGATCGCTTGCTCTCATCACTTGGGAAGAATTATGACAGGCAAAGGGCATGAAAAGATCCAACAGGCTTCCTGACTAATCAATTTTCATATCGATGAACTGAATTATATGCAGATACAAGACCTTAAAGCTCATCTGACTCAAAAGTCTGTTTTGCTGAAAAGAACTAGAGAATGGTGGTGCAATCAAGAACGACTTCAAGTCTTTGAACATGGTTGACCAGAAGCCCCTAATAATTTGGTCATAAAGATGCTGATTTTGTGGTAGGGACTGCCCAATGGGAAATGTCTAACTCTCATCTCTAGGTTTGTGTCCAGTGCTCAGAAATAAGGAAAACAGATGCAATTTGAGAAGGCCGAGGAGCCACACGCATGGAGAGCCTCGTGTTCCGTGGTCTCCATCCTGGTGATGACGTAGGGTTCTGCATGGCAGCCCTTCTGTTTCCCTCTCCTCCCAAGTTGGGACCCAATATGAGCCTGCCCTAACTCTCATTTGCAAACACAAATATTCAATCCAAATTAGAAGCAATAAATGTGATATCTGTGCCTATAATGTGTCGGTGTTCTGTGATAAATTTTATTACAAACACATGCACACACAAGAAGGGAATCTATTGGCTGCTGCTGCTGCTGCTGCTGCTAAGTCACTTCAGTCGTGTCCGACTCTGTGTGACCCCATAGACGGCAGCCCACCAGGCTCCCCCATCCCTGGGATTCTCCAGGCAAGAACACTGGAGTGGGTTGCCATTTCCTTCTCCAATGCATGAAAGTGAAAAATGAAAGTGAAGTCGCTCAGTCTGTCCGACTGTTAGCGACCCCATGGACTGCAGCCCACCAGGCTACTCCGTCCATTGGATTTTCCAGGCAAGAGTACTGGGGTGGGGTGCCATTGCCTTCCCCGAATCTGTTGGCTACTATATGTAAAAAGTGTAGAGGCGTGCTAAGCAACAGAAGTAGATTGTAAGACATACATTTTTAAAATTGTTAAAGAGACATATTTAAAAAATTAAAAGATCCAAGTGAAATTCATTTTAATAGTATACTTTAGGAATCCAATACACTCATAACTATTCTACTTTCTATGTAATCAGAAAATTAAAATTATTGAAACATTTTCTTTACTTTGTTATTACACTGAATGTTGGCTTCCTTTGTGGCCACTAACTGTTGCTCATACATTTTTTTCACACAATGTCTTCAACATCTCCATCTTCAACATCTTGAAACATCCAGGGTGTTTCAAATTGGACTAACCATATTTCAAGTACTCACTAGCCACAGGTGCTAGAGGCCACCATGTTTGCACAAGCCTAGAGCTAGAGCTTCAGGTATGGCCAGACTCAGGCGTTCTGTAGTGTGCTCTGGGCTCCCTCTCAGGTTTGCTTTTCTCTCCATGTTGGGCTCATCCTCTCCAAAAAGAGATACCTTCCTTTGGCCAGGCAAGATGGCCCAAGAGGGTTTCAGCTTTCACTGTGTATGTAGCTCATGGCATCAGAGGAAAGGACAGTACTGTTCTGGTAGCATTGACTGTTCCTGCTGACAGCTCATAATCCATGAACCAGTCACTGAGGCCAGCAGAACAGAACCAACTCCAACCCGCCTTCTTAGTCTTCTGCAGCTTTGGCAAACAAAGCTGTTCAAGCGTAGTCGTGCCCCTCTCTGGAGCTATGCGAGGAGTGAGGGGACTGATCAGACCCACATGACTCACAGAGAATTGAGGACGATGGGTCCCCAGACGAAGGGACGTGGCACAAAGCACATATACCCATTTAACCACCACTGTGGGCTTAAACTGCCCGAGACCGTGGACCCAGTGACAAAGCAAGTGGAGCCAGGGGAGTTGGTATTAACAGGTGACTCGACTGCCAGTTCCCCTTTTTCCACCTACACCATAATCATCGAGTCAGGAGGATGAATTCCCACTGCATTCCCACTCCTGATCTGCAGGCCCTTTTATGCAGCTTCGCAATACCTGCAGCTGGATCTCTCCCCACCAACCTGCCTGGGGTTCCTCTGAGAACCTAAACAAATGTGTTCCTCCATGCGGCCCTTGCACCTTGGATTTAATTCTGACCATTTGCCTGTCCTGTCTCCCCTGTGGACTGGTGCCCAGTTTGGAGCTCACCTTTGCTTTGGAGCTTAGAACCAGCACTTTCAGGCTCAGCTTTTTCTGGCAACTCTTGTTGTCCCTGACAGACAACCTCAGTTCTCATGGCTCTCTCCTGACACTGAGCAGTAGCAGCAATGAAAATAATACCAAGACAGACTGTAGAGTACAGAATAACACCAAGGGCTCTGGAGCCAAACTGAAGCTGGGGTTCAAATCCCAGCTCTGGCGCTTAGTGCACCTATGACGCTGAGCAAGTTATGCAGCCTTTCTATGCCTCAATTTTCTCATCGTCAAAACGTGTATAAAATGGACCTGTTTATGGGCGTGGATTTCCCCTCAGAAGGAAGCCTGGGAGAGAGGGTCCCAGCTGAGCTCAATTTTCCCAGGGTAACAGTACCACAAAGCGTTCGCTTCTGGTGTTATTCCCGCTGGCATATGCATGTAATAGGTCTTTTGTGTCGTTACCATTTACTGCCTATATTACACTCCACTAGAGTGTAAGTCCCTAAGGAGGTCTTAGGACAACCGCATTATGCATAATTTACACAAGTTGTCACATAGGCGTTATTTAAGCCGCATAACAAACCAGTTGCATAGGCAAGGGAGGTCTTATGACCCACAGAAATGTTCCTGAGCTGTAGGTCGCCTGATTCCAAGGCCAGGGCACCGCATTACGCCCTACGCCTCTCTCGCCACACGGTGGCAGCACAGAGCACAGTGTGGACTCTGGACTGTGTCTATTAACTAGCTTAGAATTCCGAGATGTACAACAATTAAGCAAGAATGTGGTGGGCGGCGGCACCGTGAAACTGGTTTTCATGGGAGGTTGGTGGGATTCGTGTTATTACTAACCCATTACACCTCAGATCCCCCCGAAACCCAAGTGTGGAATTTTAAAGAGATGCAGTTCCTACAGTTTGCAGCAAGTGTCATCCGAGAGCTACTGAACAACCCAGGTCACCCACGCCTGAGACTTAAAGTTTAAAGAGAGAGAACTGCTGTCGTGAGTGTCGTGTAACACAGGACACAGTACGTATCAACCGGACTGGACAATATTAGAAGAGAAAGAAAAAACACTGTACCATCGCAGACTACAGCTTTTCAGCAGATTAGGTATAACCTATCCTACATTGCCCCCTTTCCAATTTTCAATCAGGAAGCGTCTCCCAGGTGGCGCTAGTTGTAAACAAGCTGCCTGCCAGTGCAGATGTAAGAGACACGGTTCGATCCCTGCGTCAGGAAGATCCCCTGGAGGAGGAAATGGCAACCCACTCCAGTATTCTTGCTTGGAAAATCCCATGGACAGAGTAGCCTGAGGGTCACACAAAGTCCAACATTACTAAAGCGACTTAGCACGCATGCACATCGCCCCCGCGCCGCCCCCGCCAACCCCAAGATCAATCAGGAAGTGTTTCTAGGACAAAGCAGTGTGCTAAGTGCTGGGGAGTGGCAGGAGTGTCTCTTAAAGCGGGATCCTCTTTTCTAACTCCATTTTCCTGACTCTAGTTCAATTTCCCAGCATTTCTTATCTGAATCGTTGAAATAACCCCTAACTCATTTCTAAAGCTTAGTTTCTCCACCATTTTGTCTTTCTATAATATAGGTCTTATCACTTCTTTTTCTGCTTTTGAATCTTACAGTGCTCCAATTCATAAAGACCCAAAACTCTGCAAGGCATATAAACCCCTTGAACTCTGGCCCCAAGCTATTTGACCGAATTCCTGGTCTTTTTCAACCACCCGTACACAACACTACCTACCATTTCTCAAAATTAATAAGTATTTCTAGGACCTCTGGCCCAATTCATTTGATTATTTTGCTTTTGGTGCCTGGAATATGCTTTCCTCCCTCAGTGAAGGCCTGGGATGCTCATTACTCAGGTCCCAGTCCTAAAAAGTCACTTCATTGTGCCATATATTATTGCTAATGGGGTAACTTGCTGTAAACCTTCTGGATAATAACTTGGCCAAAAAAAAAAAAATCAAGAGGCTGAAAATGAATATCTTTTACCCAATTATTTGCCATATCTGTGTGTTCTGAGGGAAATAAACTCAAAAAATTATTAAGAGGGAATTATCTGGCAGTCCAGTAGTTAGGATTTCACACTCACACTGTTGAGGTTCCACGTTCGATCCCTGGTCAGGGAACTAAAATCTGATGCAGAAGAAAAAAAAAATTATCCACAGAAAAATAATTACAGTATTACTTACAGCTATAAAAAACATAAGTAACCGAAATGTCCTGCTTTTGGAGAATGTTAAAGACAGTAGCTTTTAAAATTTTTTGACTATTGTATATATATTCACACACCAAACATACATTTGCATGTTTATATACAGATATATATAATCTGAAACAAAAGCTTCATGAGACAATACATGTCTTTACTACATACAATACATTCAATTTCATTTTTAAAGTATTGATTGCAACTCACCTAACCTATTAGGGAGTTGTGAGCTACAATCTGAGAAACACTAGATTAAAAATGTGATAACACTATAATGGAATACTATTTAGCTACATAAATATTTCTTAAAAACCACTGAATAAGAATAGATTAATATAAGTGATTAAAAAACAAGCTACCAGTTATCCATACAGCCTGATTTTAATATTTTTTTAAGCATGTGTGCTTTGGGATGTTTCTCTGGGGCCATAGATAAGAGATAGAGTACTTTATTGCATCCACAATTTACCTAATATTTCTTTGCCATAGTTTCTTGCAGGAAGCAGAACAGAAAAGCCTATGATTTACAGTCCTGGGGTCCTATGTGGAGTCAAATTAACTGTAAACTAGATTCTTTTTTTCAGTAAACAATTATTAGCCATAAACATTATGGGCCGAGTACTCAAAAGCAAAGGTGCTGCAAATCTACCATAGGGGTGGCAGACATTGGAAGAAATCTACCATAGGGATGGCAGACATTGGAAGAAATCTACCATAGGGGTGGCAGACATTGGAATAAATGAATGTTCTGGTGCTGCAGATGGACATGAGATGTACAATGGAGGTCCAAAAGAGAGAGTCATCATTTCTGCTGAGCTGAGGTTAAGGATGAGTTTGCCCCCAAGGAGCAAGGAAATAAAGAAGAGCATTCAAGATAGAAGAATGGAGCAGTGGGAGGCAGAATAGGGATGGGTGACTCTGCAGGGTGAACTGTGAGGTATGAAGCATCTTGGTAGGACAGGAGCATAAGGTGAGGAGTAAGGTTGAAGAGCTGAGCAAAGGCAAGGATGCAGAGGGCCTGTGTGCCACGCCAAGGGCCCAGACACTCTGGGTCCCTGGATCTTAACAAGGATGCACAGTTTCAACACCTGTGTAGCTTTAAAAGCTGCAGATGCCTGACTCACCCCCAGTAATACTGGGATAATTCATTGGTCTTTCATGAGATCTACCATCTTTCACTTTTTGTTCAATCTCTTTCTGTAGGCAATGAGAGGCTATTTAAGGAGTGTAATAAGTAGAGGTGTTATATCACATATTAAAAGCTGCAGATGCCTGACTCACCCCCAGTAATACTGGGATAATTCATTGGTCTTTCATGAGATCTACCATCTTTCACTTTTTGTTCAATCTCTTTCTGTAGGCAATGAGAGGCTATTTAAGGAGTGTAATAAGTAGAGGTGTTATATCACATTTCCAACCAGCAACAGTGTAGAGAGTGGATTGGAAGTGGACAAATTGAAGGCTGGAAGCCCAGCTAAAGAGAACATCATGATAGTCCAAGTGCGTAAGTGGGAAAACAGAGGCTAAAAGAAAGGCAGCTGGGAGAAAGAGGAGGAGAAGGATCTTGAAAGGCCAAGTTCCCAGCCTAGGCCTCTATGGAGGCGGTGGAGCTGGCAAAGAGCAGACTGGGGCTGGGAGGAATAGCTCCCTCACAGTCTCCTGAAGCCCTCCTAAATAAACAGGTGAGTGAAACCAGGTATTTACTATGCTATCAGAATTATAGGAAAAATCTTCCACTTTCCCTTCTCCCTCTTGCCTACTCTCCAACAGAATGCCACACCCAAGCTTCTTCCTGAAGCCACTAGTGTCTGGGGGTAGAGAAGGGAGACAGAAGGCAGAGAGAAATCAGGATGACTCTCTTTTCTAACACCTTGGGGAAAATAATACTTACCTCATGGATTCAAAGTGAGAATAAATAAGAAAATGTATGGACTGTCTGGCACATGGTAAACTCTTGATAAGTCATTTCCTTTTTCTGGACAGGAGTGACTAAGGCTCCAGTGTTCCTCTTGTCTGATGAAAATTTCTACCTAGCTCTGTTTTCCTCTCTTAAACATATTTATAAATTTTCTAGCGCAAGACTAACATGACAAGTTTTCACTTTCTTTTTCAGGCAGAAACAGAGGAACTTTTTTCATCATATGGAATAATTAAAGTCAGAGCTAGGTGAAAGATTTTACCCTCTTTGGGCTGTATTGCATCAACTGAGAAGAAATTCTCTTTCCTGATAATCCTCCCTGAAATGTAACATTCTTTTCACCTATATACTCAATGAAAAAAAAAAAAAGTGCTAGCAACACATTGGAAGATTCCTTGTACCCATCTAAAAGTTAATTCCTCTTCACTGCTTTGCAAGTAACCCAACACGCTGCACTTCAAAAAGAAAAAAAAAAAAGGCTGCAGAGGCCTCTATTAAAGCTGTTCTTTTTATAAAAGTGCAGTCAAAAATCAATGCATTGTTAATGAAGAGATTTCCTCCATAGGCTTCTAGAGATGTGGAAACTCAAGACTTGCTCATGACTTCTCACTGGGGGCAGGGGGGTTGGGAGTTTACACAATGGGGGCTTTCAGTTCAACTTATTTCAGAAGAACCTAGCCCAAGAAGTCAGATACCCACATCAGCCCTGTCTCCTCCTTTCCAACCGTGAAGCCCAGATTTTTTTAAGAACTGGGGAGAGGGGTGTGCTGATCTGAATCATTCAAATTTTTCTCTTAATTTAAAAATGATCACAATGGCACATTTCTCCTTCTTCTGGAAGCATCAATATCACAAAGCACTATGCATAAGAAAACACAGTAATTAGGAGCCCAGTTGCCTACCATTTGAATCTTGGTCCCAGCGCTGCTACTAAGTACCCTGGGGCTACTTAATTAATGCAGCTACTAGAAATGGTTTGTTCTTGTGAGAGAGATCCTAAATATTGGACCACAGGCCAACTAACTCCCACAGACATGCATAGTTAGCTTGAAGAAAGTTTAACTTTCTAAGTACCTCACTGCCAACTTAACACTATTTAGGAGATAAACAAACCAGAACTTCCTGCTTCTCCTGAAGATCCCAGAGATTTGACCACCCTGGGCCTTGGGCTTTCCTAGCAAGCCTCGGTGGGGGTTGAGCAGCTGCTAAACTGTGGGCACAGAGCCAGTCTCCAGGCTGGCGGAGGTCTCCGGCCACTATCACCCATCTGGCCCAGTTCTCTCGTTGCCTTAAACTCTCTGGGCATTTGCAGTCGTCATGTCAAAGCTAAGGGACTGCGGCTTGGAAAAGCACAGCCTCTACCAATACCATCATAAAGGAGCGGCTCTGTGAAGCTGGAGGGGTGGACATGGCCTGGCCACTTGATGACTGGGAGAAGGGAAATGAAGAAGATGGAGCATGGCCAGCTGGCTGTGCATGAGACTCAGATCTTCTGAAGTCTCTCCACTGGAACTTTTCTCCTCTTCCTTATAAAATTCAAATAAATGACTCACAAAGTTAAAACATCAACAGCTCCAATTTGTTGACTACACCATTTTACATGCATTATCTAATCAAATCCTCAGAACCATGATGATCCTCATTTTAAAGATGAAGAAAAGGCTAGAAAGACTAAATAATTTTACCTAAATTCAGTTAGAAAGTGATGAAACTCAAGGGTCCAGGGTAACCAATACTAAAGGTTAGCAATTTCTACCAAATTCACCCGGTGCTTTTGTTAGGTAATTAGAATAGGAAAAAGGAGTCCATAATGGCGGTGGCTAAAGGACAAAGAAAGGAAAAAGCCCACAAAAATAGAACAAAGGAAGGTCCGAGGACCAGAGTGAGAACCTCAGGTAAAACAAACAGCCTCCTGGCTAGCCCAGTTTACATAGGGAAGGCTCGGGGAAGGGGAAAAACACATATAAAAAGAGGAGACAAAATTGAGCTGAGGGCTTCTTTTCTCTCCTCATCTTTTGGGTCAGCCTGCCCTCGTGCCTTGAAGATGTATTTTCCTTTGCTTGCCAAATAAAACTGAGCTGTAACATCAGTCCACCCATCACTTAGAATTTTTGCTGCAATGAGACAGAACCAGGGAAACTACACACTCCCCTAATACCTTTAAGTACATTTTGTCCCCCTCTCAAAACTTCTCTAAGAGAATTTCCTCAAATCATCTTCCTCTCATAACAGCTCTGTGGAGAGCAAAGGTGGTGAGGGGATCAATATATTATGTAAAATGCAAATACTCTAGGAGACCAATGGAAAAAAAAGTAAAAGGCTGTGTGGAACTCCCTAATGAATATGAGTTAAAAAGGAAGACTCAAAAACTTGACTCTGTAGAGAAAAATAATTTCCAGAAGGTCAGAGATGGA
Organism: Oreotragus oreotragus; assembly: GCA_006410675.1. Taxonomy (NCBI): domain Eukaryota; kingdom Metazoa; phylum Chordata; class Mammalia; order Artiodactyla; family Bovidae; genus Oreotragus; species Oreotragus oreotragus. The sequence goes on from SJYX01014288.1 coordinate 199,983, forward strand.
ACTCTCCAACCATTAAAAACACTTGGACAAAGAATGATTAAAAGGAATTCAGAGTCCTGTCTATGCCATGTCAAATTTGAGGCAAGGAGAAGGCAATGGCACCCCACTCCAGTACTCTTGCCTGGAAAATCCTATGGACAGAGGAGCTTGGTAGGCTGCAGTCCATGGGGTCGCTAAGAGTCAGACACGACTGAGCGACTTCACTTTCACCTTTCACTTTCATGCACTGGAAAAGGAAATGGCAACCCACTCCAGTGTTCTTGCCTGGAGAATCCCAGGGATAGGGGAGCCTGGTGGGCTGATGTCTATGGGGTCACACAGAGTCGGACACGACTGAAGTGACTTAGCAGCAGCAGCAGCCAAGACTTTAAACATTTATCAGCTATCTTAATGGAGAAACAGTCTATGAAAATACATAATACTGTGGGCTCTACAACTTACTGGCTTTGTGACCTTGAGCAAATTACTTAACCCAAAGCCTTGGTTTCCTCATCAGTATGATTAGAATAACACTAAACACGGAAGTGTGTTGTGACGATTGAATAGGATGCATGCAAAGTGATTAGCATGCTGTCTGGCATACACTTGGTGCTCTATAAATGCTGATGTTTCCCCACCCTCCCTTTTAATTCTTCTCAGTGATTTAAAAGGATGGTAACCAGAATACAGATCTACTATTTTCTAATAAAACATGGGAAACTAGGAAACAAGTGTTCATTTAGTCAGACTGCCGAGTCTTTTCCTTTCTCTTAAAACAAAAAGAATCTCAAAGGGTTAGTTTATATGCACCAGCACTCAAATAGCACCTCTGGCAAGAAGAGTTGGAATACTGAGTAGGTATCCCAGGTAAAAGTAGGTAAAAGACCTAACTATCACCTGGAAACTTAAACTTCTAAACTACTGCTGCTGCTGCTAAGTCACTTCAGTCGTGTCCGACTCTGTGACCCCATAGACGGCTACTACTAATAATGGCTAATATTGAATGTTTGGGCTTCACTGGTGGCTCAAACAGTAAAGAATGTGCCTGCAACGCAGGAGACCTAGGTTTGATCCCTGGGCCGGGAAAAACACCTGGAGAAGGGAACAGCTACCCACTCCAGTATTCCTGCCTGGAAAATCCCATGGACAGAGGAGCCTGGAGGGCTACAGTCCACGGAGTCACGAAGAGTCAGACACAACAGAAGTGATTCAACACGCACCTTTAAGATTGTGAAGACTGATGAAATAATGGATGTAAAGTGAATAGCATAGTGTCTGGCTGTAGTAAATACTCAATGAGTGTGTATGTGTGTTCAATCAGTTCAGTTCAGTTCAGTCACTCAGTCGTGTCCGGCTCTTTGCAACCCCATGAATCACATCACGCCAGGCCTCCCTGTCCATCACCAACTACTGGAGTTCACTCAGACTCACATCCATCAAGTCAATGATGCCATCCAGCCATCTCATCCTCTGTTGTCCCCTTCTCCCCCTGCCCCCAATCCCTCCCAGCCTCAGAGTCTTTTCCAGTGAGTCAACTCTTCCCATGAAGTGGCCAAAGTATTAGAGTTTCAATCCCAGGGCTGATCTCCTTCAGAATGGACTGGTTGGATCTCCTTGCAGTCCAAGGGACTCTCAAGAGTCTTCTCCAACACCACAGTTCAAAAGCATCAATTCTTCAGCGCTCAGCCTTCTTCACAGTCCAACTCTCACATCCATACATGACCACTGGGAAAACCATAGCCTTGACTAGATGGACCTTAATTGGCAAAGTCATGTCTCTGCTTAGTTTGGGTTAATTAGGGATCTTCCAAACCCAAGAATAAAACCCATGTCTCTTAGTCTCCTGCATTGGCAGATGGGTTCTTTACCACTAGTGCCCGCTGGAGTGTTATCTCTATTTTGTAGAAGAATTTGAGCCTTCAAGATTTTTTTAACTTGTCTTACCTCATGCGAAGAGCTGACTCATTGGAAAAGACTCTGAGGCTGAGAGGGATTGGGCCCAGGAGGAGAAGGGGACGACAGAAGATGAGATGGCTGGATGGCATCACTGACTCGATGGTCGTGAGTCTGAGTGAACTCCGGGAGATGGTGATAGATAAGGAGGCCTGGTGTGCTGTGATTCATGGGGTCGCGAAGAGTCAGACACGACTGAGCGACTGAAATGAACTGAACTGAACTGAACTGATTAAATGGACAACTACAATCCATCCATGTACTTATACACAGATGTAAAATTTGTTCAAGCCCAAAATATAAATCTCTAAATCTGATGAACATAGGGAGCATTGACGGATGGTATAGAAATGTAGCTTCAGTGGAATTTTTTAAATCTAAATTATCTAGTTATCCAACCTGCCAAAATTAGATACCAACTGAACTCACAGTGTTAAATACACAGCAGGCACTCACACTTATTGCTTTAATACTTTTGTCTCTATCATTAATGTCTTATGATTAAGTCAGAATTTTGTACCCTGCCTTTACTTAAAATAGGGATGAATACCTTATTCACAAGGGAGCTGTGAGGAAAAGCTATAAATAACTATATACACATAAAATTTACAAGTCTGCATTGCATTCACCTCTCCATATTTTACTGTAAGATTGAGTATTATTTTACTAAACACAAGTTAGATGGCTATCTGAGAGAGGGCCCTTAGAAGGCAAAACAACTAGGACCCCAGATCTCTCCTCCAGACATGGGTTCCTGGCAGATTACTGACGAGTTTGGCCAAACTGCTTAACCTATCATAGCCTCAGCTTCTGGAGTTGTAAAATATAAGTGATGGTTATCTCTTACATAGGACTGTGATAAGGTGAAATGAATTCATATGTATGTGCATTTTTAAAAATGCCAGCCATGTAGAAACACAAAACAAGTAATAGCTATTATTATTTTTATGTAAATCACCTCATAGCTAATTTACATGGGTTTCTCCCTAACCAACATATTTATTATGTTATCTCTACAGCTTTTGCAAAGAATACTGCATCCCTAGTATAACAGCAAATACCACCAAGGAAAATGATACAATCATTCGCCCCTTGGGGGAATGACTCTGATGCACCATTACTTAAGGAATTTACTGATACTTGACTACTACTTTTAACACTTGAGATTAAGAGACCAATCCTATATATCTGGTTTCATCAAGTTAGCATATCCTAGTACTTTCTCTGAGCAAAGCAATGTGATAAGTGTTGTGATCACAACCAAGAACTAGAAGAAATCCTCTTCTAGAGAAGATAGAAGAAATCCTCCTGTCTGCTTAAAATTGTGTGTGTGTATATATATATATATACACACACATATATATATACCCATATGATACTAACTGTAATTATTTGCTTATAGGTCTGATTCCTCCTGTAATATGAGCTCCTCAAGGACAGCTGGGGTNTATATATATATACACACACATATATATATACCCATATGATACTAACTGTAATTATTTGCTTATAGGTCTGATTCCTCCTGTAATATGAGCTCCTCAAGGACAGCTGGGGTCACTGATTTTCTCTTTTACCTCTAACACCTAGAACAGTGTTTATCACTCAATAAGGGATCAAAACTGATTCTGGCATAACTCAAGTTGTAGTCTAGCAGAGGAGCTCAATCTTGTATGCAAATACATGAATATATGCATACAAAAACAGGAATGTAATACAGACTATGATAATTCCCTCATGGGTAGTAAATGCTATACGGACAGTGAGAAGTAGTAGTCACTTCTCACTAGACTGAAAAAGGGTTTTTCATGGAAAGCAGAGTATTTGTACTTGTGGTTCAGGAAGATCTGGGTGGGGATAAGTGGAAGATGGGGGCTTCCCAGGTGGCACTAGTAGTAAAGAACCTGCCTGTCAATGCAGGAGACTCAGACATGGTTTCGATCCCTGGGTCAGGAAGATCCCCTGGAGGAGGGGATGGCTACCCACTCCAGTACTGTTGCCTGGAGAATCCCATGCACAGAGAAGTCTGGCAGGCAACAGTCCATGAGGTCACACAGAGTCAGACACTATTGAAGTGACTTAGCGTGTAAGCAGGGGGACGATGTAGGAAAAAAGAGAGTAGGGGAAAGAAAGAACAAGCCAATTCAAGGCAAGAGAAACAGACCTGGGGCAAAATTTGCATGCAGAAGACTAGCAGACCTGGAGAGTAGAAAGCCAGTGAACCACCAGCGGATGGGAGGAGTCACGCCGAGGAGTGGGGACTTTACTCAGCACGCAGTCGAGAGTCCTCAAAGCCATCAAACCGCAGAGTACGTTAAGATGGGTTTGAAAGTGAAAGCGAAGGTGCTCAGTCATACCCGACTCTTTGTGATCCTGCGGACTGTAGGCCACCAGGCTCCTGTGTCCATGGGATTCTCCAGGCAAGAATACTGGAGGGGGTTGCCATTTCCTTCTCCGGGGGATCTTCCCGACCCAGGGATCAAACCCAGGCCTCCCACATTGCAGGCAGACTCTTTAACCTCTGATCCACCAGGGAAGCCCATAAAATGTGTTTAACTACTGATTATTTTAAAAAGTAAAGTTCTAGGATTTCTGGTTCCAGCCAAGATGGAGTAGCCCCATTACAAGTCCTATTGTAAGATACATTTTCCCCTCTTACAATGAAAAAAAAACACTGGGCATACCACAACAGACAAGCACAGCAACACTGTAAAGTGGGAAGACGACTCACAGTACCTGAGTCGTGAAGCTGAGCCTACATTCACACCTAGCATCGCCCAAGGCCAGGGGCGGCAGCTGGGAGGAGCAACCCCACATCCAAGGAGTGGTGGCTGCCCGGGCGCAGGAGGGCCTAGAGGAGCTATCTCACCTTGAAGGTCAGGAAGGGCGGTGGGGAGGAGATACCCTTCATCCAAGGTAAAGAGCAGCGGCTGTGCTTTGCTGGAGGAGCCATGAAGAGATATCCCATGCCCAAGGTAAGAGAAACCCACGTAGGATGGTAGGTGTTGCAAGAGGGCATCAGGGGGCAATGGTAAAGAATCTGCCTGCAATGCAGAGGTCACCAGAATCACTTGGCTTATGGCCCCATCTTCTATCTTTAAAATTCAGCAACCTTAGTTGGGAAAAGCTTTATTGGCTTTTAAGGACTGATATAAATATATTGCATCAAAAGCCAGGGTAGTCTCCCTATCTCAAGGTCAATGTCCTTAATTACATCAGTAAAGCTCCATCTGCTTTGTAAGGTAACATATTCATAGGTTCTGGGGATTAGGATGTGGCTATCTTTGGGGTAGCTATTATTCTGCCTATCATATGGGCCAAGAGTGGAGCTATTCTAGGATTGATTATTTTATTCAGTAATTATCTGTTAGGGAGTGAGTGTCTGCCAGGCAGTACACTCAGTAGGCGCATAGTTAAATGGCTGAGGATGCAATTCCATCTGAGTAGAGGAACCATTAGAATGGAGTCAGTAAAGGGTCTCAGGTAAAGGGAATGGTAAGCCACTTCAGTAATCTTGCCTTGAGAACCCCATGAACAGCATGAAAAGGCAAAATGATAAGATACCAAAAGAGGAACTCCCCAGGTCATTAGGTGCCCAATATGCTACTGACCAAGGTAAGGAACGGCGGCTGTGCTTTGCTGGAGCAGCCGTGAAGAGATATCCCATGCTCAAGGTAAGCGAAACCGAAGTAAGACGGTAGGTGTTGCAAGAGGGCATCAGAGGGCAGACACACTGAAACCATACTCGAAGAAAAGTAGTCAATCTAATCACACTAGGAACAGGCCTTGTCTAACTCAATGAAACCAAGCCATGCCCGCGGGCATGGTGGAGAGGTCTGACAGAATGTGGTCTACTTGAGAAGAGAATGGCAAGCCACTTCAGTATTCTTGCCTTGAGAACCCCATGAACAGTATGAAAAGGCAAAATAATAGGATACTGAACGAGGAAACCCCCAGGTCAGTAGGTGCCCAATATGCTACTGGAGATCAGTGGAGAAATAACTCCAGAAAGAATGAAGGGATGGAGCCAATGCAAAAATGATACCCAGCTGTGGATGTGACTGGTGATAGAAGCAAGGTCCGATGCTGTAAAGAGCAATATTGCATAGGAACCTGGAATGTCAGGTCCATGAATCAAGGCAAATTGGAAGTGGTCAAACAAGAGATGGCAAGGGTGAATGTTGACATTCTAGGAATCAGCGAACTAAAATGGACTGGAATGGGTGAATTTAACTCAGATGACCATTATATCTACTACTGTGGGCAGGAATCCCTCAGAAGAAATGGAGTAGCCATCGTGGTCAACAAAAGAGTTCGAAATGCAGTACTTGGATGCAATCTCAAAAATGACAGAATGATCTCTGTTCATCTCCAAGGCAAACCATTCACTGTCACAGTAATCCAAGTCTATGCCTCAACCAGTAATGCTGAAGAAGCTGAGGTTGAACAGTTCTATGAAGACCTACAAAACCTTTTAGAACTAACACCCAAAAAAGATGTCCTTTTCATTACAGGGGACTGGAATGCTAAAGTAGGAAGTCAAGTAACACCTGGAGTAACAGGAAAATTTGGCCTTGGAATGCAGAATCAAGCAGGGCAAAGACTAATAGAGTTTTGCCAAGAAAATGCACTGGTCATAGCAAACACCCTCTTCCAACAACACAAGAGAAGACTCTACACATGGACATCACCAGATGGTCAACACCGAAATCAGATTGATTATATTCTTTGCAGCCAAAGATGGAGAAGCTCTATACAGTCAACAAAAACAAGACCAGGAGCTGACTGTGGCTCAGATCATGAACTCCTTATTTCCAAATTCAGACTTAAATTGAAGAAAGNCCCACACCACCCACCATCAGTGAGCAGCAGGCCCAGCAGGGAAGGGCAGTCCCCACCCCACCCACCATCAGTGAGCAGCAGGCCCAGCAGGGAAGGGCAGTCCCCACACCACCCACCATCAGTGAGCAGCAGGCCCAGCAGGGAAGGGCAGTCCCCACACCACCCACCATCAGTGAGCAGCAGGCCCAGCAGGGAAGGGCAGTCCCCACCCCACCCACCATCAGTGAGCAGCAGGCCCAGCAGGGAAGGGCAGTCCCCACACCACCCACCATCAGTGAGCAGCAGGCCCAGCAGGGAAGGGCAGTCCCCACACCACCCACCATCAGTGAGCAGCAGGCCCAGCAGGGAAGGGCAGTCCCCACCCCACCCACCATCAGTGAGCAGCAGGCCCAGCAGGGAAGGGCAGTCCCCACACCACCCACCATCAGTGAGCAGCAGGCCCAGCAGGGAAGGGCAGTCCCCACACCACCCACCATCAGTGAGCAGCAGGCCCAGCAGGGAAGGGCAGTCCCCACCCCACCCACCATCAGTGAGCAGCAGGCCCAGCAGGGAAGGGCAGTCCCCACACCACCCACCATCAGTGAGCAGCAGGCCCAGCAGGGAAGGGCAGTCCCCACACCACCCACCATCAGTGAGCAGCAGGCCCAGCAGGGAAGGGCAGTCCCCACACCACCCACCATCAGTGAGCAGCAGGCCCAGCAGGGAAGGGCAGTCCCCACACCACCCACCATCAGTGAGCAGCAGGCCCAGCAGGGAAGGGCAGTCCCCACACCACCCACCATCAGTGAGCAGCAGGCCCAGCAGGGAAGGGCAGTCCCCACACCACCCACCATCAGTGAGCAGCAGGCCCAGCAGGGAAGGGCAGTCCCCACACCACCCACCATCAGTGAGCAGCAGGCCCAGCAGGGAAGGGCAGTCCCCACACCACCCACCATCAGTGAGCAGCAGGCCCAGCAGGGAAGGGCAGTCCCCACACCACCCACCATCAGTGAGCAGCAGGCCCAGCAGGGAAGGGCAGTCCCCACACCACCCACCATCAGTGAGCAGCAGGCCCAGCAGGGAAGGGCAGTCCCCACACCACCCACCATCAGTGAGCAGCAGGCCCAGCAGGGAAGGGCAGTCCCCACACCACCCACCATCAGTGAGCAGCAGGCCCAGCAGGGAAGGGCAGTCCCCACACCACCCACCATCAGTGAGCAGCAGGCCCAGCAGGGAAGGGCAGTCCCCACACCACCCACCATCAGTGAGCAGCAGGCCCAGCAGGGAAGGGCAGTCCCCACACCACCCACCATCAGTGAGCAGCAGGCCCAGCAGGGAAGGGCAGTCCCCACACCACCCACCATCAGTGAGCAGCAGGCCCAGCAGGGAAGGGTAGTCCCCACCCCACCCACCATCAGTGAGCAGCAGGCCCAGCAGGGAAGGGCAGTCCCCACACCACCCACCATCAGTGAGCAGCAGGCCCAGCAGGGAAGGGCAGTCCCCACCCCACCCACCATCAGTGAGCAGCAGGCCCAGCAGGGAAGGGCAGTCCCCACCCCACCCACCATCAGTGAGGCAGGTGAGGAGCACTCCGAGTCCCTCCTCCACTGGTGGACACAGGGCAGAGCTGTTTCTGTTGCCACCCTGAGGCAACAGTGGAGTGAGTCAGCACTCCGCCTCCTCCTTCCTGAGTGCCAGCTGGCCCAGCAGGAGCTGAGCTTACACTCCCACTTGAGGTTCGTGCTCTACTTTCAGCAAGAGGGCGAAAGTGGGCTGATGGGGAGCATCATTCTACCCCGTCCATCTGCAGAGAGACGCTGTCAACACTCCACTTTCACTGATGTGGGGCCCAGCAGATGACACATACACTCATCTGGCTCGGGTGCCACACCTCAACAAAGAGAACGCCTGCTAAAAAATAAAATATTAAAAAGAGGTTCTAGAATCTCATAATATCCAGAATCGTTCAAGAAAAAAAATCACACACTACCCCAAGAACCAGGAAAATCACAACTTGAATGAGAAAAGATGATCAATAAATGCCAACATCAAGATGAATCATAGGTTGGAATTATCTGACAAGATTTTTTAACACATTCATAATAAAAACATTTCAATAATCCTTCAATAAGCAATTATGAAGTCTCTTGAAACTAACTGAAAAACTAGAAAATCTTGTAAAAAAAAGGAATGAAGTTATAATACATGCTACAATGTGGATGAACATAAAACATATTAAGTAAATTCAGTCAGTCACACATATACACATACTGTATGACATCATTTATATGAAATCTCCAGAGCTGGCAAATCTATTGAGACAGAAAGTAAATCAGTGGTTGCCTGGGGCTGAAGATGGGGTGGAATAAGAAGTGACTCAGTGGCTACAGGTTCTTTTTGGGAGTGATGAAAACTGTACTAAAATTAGATTTTGGTGATGTTTGTGCAATTCTGTAAACATACTAAAAACTACTGAATTGTATACTTTAGATAAGTGAACTTTGTTGCATAAATTCTATCTCAACGTAATATAGATTGAAATTTAAATAATTAAATGTTCTTTTAAAAAGGAATCAAATGTAAGTTATTAAACTATAAAATAAAATACAGTAACTAAAACACTCGCTGGCTGGGCTAGACAGAAGAGTGGAAACAACAGAGGACAGAAATCAGTAAACCTGAAGACAGCTCAGGAGGATTTACTCTGAACAACAGAGAGAAAATAGAATGAAGAAATGAAGAGGGCCTCCGGAACCTATGAAACAAAAGATTCATCATCAGAGACTCAGAGAGATCTGAGAGAGACAGTGGGGCTCAAAGAGTATTTTAGGAAATAACAGCTGAATACTTTCCAGATTTTTCATGGGTAGAAAGAAAAGAACTGTCAACCATGAATTCTATACCCTGTGAGGAATGAAAGGGAAATAAAGGCATATTTTTGTACAAAAGAAAACTAACAGAATTTGTTGCTTGCAGACCTGCCCTTACAAATTGGCTGACGGGAGTTCTTTAAACAGAAAAAAGAATGATTTTTTAAAAAGGAATATTGGACCAAGAGGAAAAAAGAAAGAAAAATGAAAAAGCACATACATGAGTATATACAATGAACTTCTCATGAGTTTTTAAATTGTGTTTGATGATTGAAATGAAAATCATACACCATTTTATGATCAAGAAAAAGATATTTTAAAGTGGGGACAGAAAAGGGATATATGTGGAATCAGTGTTCACACTTCACTGGAAGTGGTAAAATGCTGATACAAGTAGATTGTGATGTTAGATATGCTTATTGTAATTCCTAGAATAAAAATTATACAGTGATATACTCAAAAACACTAAAATAGAGAGAAGAAATCCTAAAAATTATTCAAGTAATCCCCAAGAAGGTAAGAAAAGAGAAGCAAATAATAGGAAATCAAGGAGAAAAGAGGAGGGAAAAAAACAGCAGCTTTAATCCCTAAATATATCAACAATTACCTTAAATGTAAATGGTGTAAATATCCCAATTAAAAGACAGGTATTTGCAGATACAAAAATATGATCCAACCAATGTGCTGTCTGTAAGAAACTTCCTTCAAATACAATACCAGTATGAATTGTTGATCAGTCACTAAGTCATGTCTGACTCTTTGTGACCCCAATGAGTGCAGCACACCAGGCTCCTCTTTCTTTCTCCATCTCCCAGAGTTTTCTCAAATTCATGTCCACTGATTCAGTGTCAAACTTCTAATGATAAAGAATGGAGCTGGGCTTGCCTGGTGGCTTGGTGGTAAAGAATCTGTCTGCCAATGCAGGCAGCATGGGTTCAATCCCTGGTCCAAGAAGATCCCACCTGCCCCCGAGCAACGAAGCCAGCGCATCCCAACTGTTGAGGCTGTGCCCTAGAGGCTGGGAGCCACAACTGCTGAGGCCTGTGTGGCCCAGAGCCCGCGCTCTGCAACAGGAGAAGACACAGCAACAAGAAGCCCGCACACCCAAACAGAGAGTAGCCCCCACACTCCGAAATTAGAGGAAAGCCCATGCAGCAGCAAAGATCCAGCACAGCCGGGGGTGGGGAGGAAGAGCGGAGCTAAGTAATTTTTGGAATACTATATGCTCATTAAAATTTAACAGAATGGAAACATGCTTATAACATCAAGAGTACATTAAATACAAAATCATGCATCATTAGCATATAAGTAAAAGCAACTTTTTTATATGAATAAACTTTTATTGAATTTTAGATAATTAGAAAGAATCAAGAAACGCAAGATAAATGCTTTTGAAACAACATCTGACAGTATCATCTTTTTTGTCATTGGTATTTTCACTTTTCTTTATAAAAAGTATAGACATTCATTTATTTAAATTTTTACAAAGTCAAGAACCATCAAATGGAAAATATAAGTAATGCTGAAGTAAATTCAGCTTTTCATCAATACTGGGATGGTTGCAGTGGCCAGGTTCAGAGCTTAGCCCTCTTGGAAAAATAATGTACGCAGCAGCTGTTGGTTTCCATTATTCAAATAAGTCTGAAAACCAGGAGGCCACTTCCTGTGACGACTGTTCTTACAGAAGAAGAGGGCAAAAAGCATAGTGGGATGACAGAAAGAAAGACAATAATGGGGAAAGAAAAGATGGCCTGATCGAATCACAGGGTCAGAATCATAAAAAAATTAGGAACCAAACCTGGGAGGAAACCATTCGTGTGTTGCTTAGAGTGTAATTAAGGCGAGACTGTCACCAACACAAGCATGGCCAGATCTACAGAGCACACAGAGTGTGGAGAGTCTGTGGATCCCCTGGTGGGCTCCCAGGCCAGGTAACTGACCAGAGAGTCTCTACAGTGGTGTAAAACGCATTTGGGCAAAACTGCAACCCTGAGCTGTGACGAGGACAGGGCAGAGCCTCCCAGGAGCGTATCTGAAGATATTCCTTTTGTCTCGGTCTTCTCTCTTTTGCAAATCTAATCATTATAGAAACAAAAAGCAAACCACCACAAAGCAACTCCTGCTCTCCCTTTAACAACCTAGAAACCTCGACTTGTCAACAAGGAAAAAGTTACCTCCCACAGTACAAAGGCCTGGGCTGCTGCCCTCATTAAGAGCGGCCCGGTGTGACCGCAAGGGAGACCTGGACGGCCCTGCTCTGACCAGCTGCCAGGAATTCCTTTCCACACACCTGCATGACCTAGGTCTTTTATGAAGGGCCTCCTGCCGGGTTCAAGCCATATTCTCGATGAACATGGTGTTAACAGTAGTCTTTCCCTTCCTAACCCAAAGTGCCTCTCACTTCTTAAATAAAAAAAAAAAAAAAAGTTTTCTTTTTAAAAATATTTTCCCAGGAAATAAGGAACGGTAATTGTCATGGACCTACAACAGACCCCAGAAAAACATAGACAGGCAATAATCTGTCAACATAGCAGTACTCCAAACATGAAATTCATGGTCCAGGAAGAGATAAATAAATAACTATGATGGGGCTTCTCCAAGAAGTTTCTAGTTTTCACCCATTCCTTACTGACTTGTTGGTGTAAAAAGTTTTGATTCTATGATACCAGAGCCAGCCCTGTGAAGACCGACACTCGCCATTCATGCCATTTGGCCCCTGCAGCGGGAGGGGATGGGAGAGGCCAGACGATGTACAGGGGTGCTCAGTATGTTTTCTAAAGACACCTATCTTTTGAAACAATTTCATTATTTAAACTCCATGTGGCACTTTATTCTCTTGAAAAATTATTACGTTAGGCGTGAATTAAAAAAGCAAGCCCGTCTGGACTGCAGATGGGTTTTCTGCTTTTACACCTCCTTCCTTGGCTTGGCACATCTGTGAGATCCAGCTTTCTGAATGGAATCCTGAGACCACTGGCGGGGGCGACCATGTCTTCAGGCCGGAACATTCCAGCTCGGTTTACAAATCTTAGTGGCCAGGTCACAGCACGGCCTCCTTCTCTGTGCTTTTTACTAGGATCATTGTCAGGAAATTGTCCTTCCCAGCGCTCTGCCACCCCACCCTCCCCCGGGAATGAGGGCATCCTTAGCTTCTTGTCTGCACATTCCCTCCGCCGGCGTCCTATACCAGGGACCCGGCCCGACTCTGGGCTGGCACCATGACAGGGACAGCGCCGATGCGCTCCAGGGTGGCTTGGCTGACGGTGTAGGAGTGTGTGTGCAGTGATGGTACAGGCGGAGGCCGGGCCTTCCTGCCTACGGAACCGTTGCTCCTGGACGCGGCCTGCGGTGGCGACCCTCTGTTGGCTGCCACTACCAGGGTCTTATGCGGGGCTGGGGCCAGATGGCTGCCGTTGGCATAGATGGCTGGCACGCTGGCGTTGCCCGAGTGGAGGGAAAAGGACTGGCGCAAGTCACCGAAGCGGCCGAACGACTCCGTGTTTCTGTGTGCTTTGGGGTTGCTGCTCCAGTAGCGGCTGTTGTAGGTATTGGAAGAGGTCAGTGTGTTGTTCTCCGAGGAGGATATCTCCGTGTGAAATGCTTTGGCAGAAGAAGAACATTTGGGTGGAAGATCATCCTCTCTGAAAATGAACAAAAGTAAAGGTGTTGTCAGAATTCACCTGATGTCCACCCTACCCTTCTGCCCAGGACTCTTCCTTGTCCTATTCAGGCTAACATGTCTGTGAAATTCACCCCCTCAGGACAGATCACATGCTCAGGAAATGAAACAAGGCAAACACCAGGCCTCAGTGCTGACGGTCATTCCCTTTAAGACAATGTTCAAGAAAAATTCTCCCTCAGCGTCTCAGTCTCCAGGAGAAAACAAAGTACTATCAAATCTTCCAAAGACTATGTCTTCCAATGTAGTTGAAATATACAAATATATATATATGCATATATGTGTGTGTATACACACAGGGCTCTCAATAGGAAAACAGTCCATGAAGAAGTCCACTGAGCTAGCTGCTATAAAATGGCGAAGAAACCATCCAATGGATGTAGCAACTTCAAAAAACTACTAGGGTTGGTTTGATTTGCACTTTGGGGTATTTGAGAAATCGCTGTGGTGTGCTGATGAGAGGTTTTTCCCATTAGTCTTACACTGGGATGAAATCTGTCCAAACCCTTAAGAATTATAAGAGCCTAAGACGAGCTCTTAAGTTAATCTAAGATGCTAACTAATTCACCTAACATTTCTTGAGTACCAGGCATTTTATTAGATATTCCATATGAAAAAAAAAAAGACAGCTCTTCTACCCAAGACAAGGGCCTAAGCCAATTTATGTGAGAATGTGGCGCCTGGATTAGTCTTGGACCTAATCAAAGAATGTACTGAAGAGATGGATGAAGCGGGACCCCAAGTGTGGTCCAGGAAGAGGGCGGGAGCCAAAGGGAAAGCCTGGAGGCACGAGGGGAGGCAGCGCAGACGGAGCTGTGCACGTCATTCTTCATAAGGGCACTGATGTGACGCCATCTAAGCCTGAGCCTGAACCCCTTATTCCCACAGTACACCAAGGGTCACCTTTCCCTCAATACCATTGGACATTCGTTCCTTACGATGTTCACATTCTCGACTCAGTTGTTTTCAACCAAGTCATGTTGGTTTGTTCTATCCGTATACGTGGTATTCTTTCTTGTTTACGATCTCATCATTTATAAATGCCAATATTAAGCACACGTTCTAAAGTAATTTTTCTACTACGGCAGCCACCTAACCCCACCCACCCTGAAGCTATGGGAGGAAATGAGGAGATTCTTCACTTGTGACCTCCTCATTGGGCACACGCTAGACTAGCCGCTGCTCCCCATCCATGATCCAGTAAATAAAGCTGAGCAGTCAATGAGAACGAGTGATGTAACTTACAAGAAACGATCATTTGGCTACTTTAAACTGTCTTGGTTAAAGTCATAAGACTAGCAAAGAAACCTTAGCTGCCAAATAGAAATAGAATAGAAACACAGACACTGGATATGCCAATGTCAGGATAAATTATCTGACACACAAACCTTATTTCATTAGGAATTTCTTCTTCCTCCTCCTCTTTATTTTTGCTTCTCCAGTAAAAGAATGCCCCTAAAATTAGTGCAATGCAAAAAATGATAATAACTGCACCAGTGCCAATGGCTCCAGCTATTAGTCCAATGCTCCTGGGCTGGGCTGCAAAATATATTTAAGGTATATTTAAAGAAAAAAAAGGAGAGAGAGAGAGAAATAGAATATGCTCATACAACTTCATAAATAGTTAAGACTACCCAAGAATCGTCTTAAAATGCACAAAATTGCCTACAGTATTGCATCCATCTAGAGTTAAATCTTGCTTAGCTTTCTGTATCCCCAGTGGCTAGGACTAAAACAACAGGCTGACAAACATTTATTGAATGAATAAACAATCAGACAACTCACAGCTGCAGGAGAGTCACCACCATAGCAGGGCAGGAAAAAGACCATACCTGACTACTTATCTGTGTGCATGCATGCTAAGTCGCTTCGGTTGTGTCCAACTCTCTACAGTCTATGGACTGTGGCCCGCCAGACTACTCTGTCCATGGGATTCTCCAGGCAAGAATACTGGAGTGGACTGTCATGCCCTCCTCCAGGGGATCTTGCCAACCCAAGGATTGAACCCAGGTCACCTGCACTACAGGTGGATTCTTAAGCCACCCGGGAAGATGACTACCTGCCTAACCTGCCCACAATGAACCCAGCAAGCAGTGGGATAATTTATCACCTCCTCTTAGATCATTCCCTTTTGCAGCTGGAATTCAAATAACCCAGGGTCTCAACTAGAGAAAAAACATCTGCATTACTTAGGTATGACCTGGGCACCCAACATTTTAGCAGACATAAGGAAGGAAATACAAAAAGGTCTTGCCATGACCAGAAGGTCACTCCAAATTTTTATGTCTCCAGCGCTACACAATCAGAACTGATTTGATTCTAATGATCAAATCACCTATACCTGAGGAGAAGACATTTTCATGAAGAACAAGTCTTATTGCTGAGGCTGAAAAGTACACTAATATATTTCGGTAACATTTTCAATAATGATTAAAATCAAAACAATTTCTATTTTCTCTTCAAATGACCTAAGTCCCATTAAGCGAAACTCTTCATTCCCTGGTTTAATGAAGATCTTGGCATTTCAGAACCAGAGTGGACATCAGAACTTCACATACTTACGAGAAATGACCTGGAGATCCAAAACACAGGTGCTGGTCCCAATGGCGTTAGAAGCCACACACTGGTACAAGCCTGACGACAGGGCGCTGATGTTCCGGATAGTGACTGTTCCCTGGACTTGGTCTGTCACAAAAATAACAGTCAGGTGAGGATTTCAGAAAGAAAATAGGAAACCAAAGAACTCAGCAGAAGGCTATAAAAAGAAATGAACAGTGAAAAACTGTCAATATCATTTTTCTGGAGAGAGTTTTTGGTTTATGAATGTTAAAGACTTTATCATAAAATAAAGTTAAAGACCTAGAGCTACAGAAAAAGGTGAAACTAGCTGCTCAGTCATGTCTGACTCCTGGGACCCCATGGACTGTTTGTTGCCCACCAGGCTCCTCTGTCCATGGGACTCTCCAGGCAAGAATACTGGAGTGGGCTGTCATGCCATCTTTCAGGGGATCTTCCCGATCCAGGGATCGAGCCTAGGTCTCCCACATTGCAGGCAGATTCTTTATAGGCTGAGCCACCAGGAAGAGCTACAGAGGACTGTCCAAAATAAGGGCAGTCTCACAGCCTAATCTGCAGATTAATGTGAGGTCCTACAGGCGAGCAGCCTTCCTTCAGGAAATGTTGGCTAATGCCCATTTTAGAGTATCTACGATCATAAATACTGAATTTTAATTCTGAGGAAATGCTGTAATACAAAAATGAAGTTAAACCCATTATACTAATATTTGCTTCATCCTTAATGAGGAAAATATCCACTCTGTGCTCCAAGGTGTAGACTGTTACTCCCTTTCAATAATGATTATAACCATTCCTAAGTCCAGCTCCTCCACAAAGTAGACACCAAGACAAGCAAGAGGTTTACTGGAGGCAATGGCAGTAAAGGAAGCAGAGAGGAACCTGGAGAAAGAAGGGAGAGGCTCCGACTGCAGTGCAGGTCTGACCACCATGAAGGGGAGAGGGAAGAAAGGAGGGGGCATTTCAGACTGCAGCACAATGCTGCTGAAGTTTCCACCAGGCTGATGGGGAGTCCTGGAGACAAAGTCACCTGTTTCAGGCATCTCACTCCTTGCAGGAACAGACCTGTATTAGCAGCCCCACTGAGAATGGTGACTGGCTGGGAGCAGTCCAGGCAAAGCCTGCCTGGGTGGGAAGCAGTGGTGGATGCTGGAGGAAGCCGCTGACGCTGTCAGTCAGTCATGCTCCCCACAGCAGATCTGAGCCAGGCATTTTCAAGGTGATCACAATATTACAAAGAACTATTTCAGTGCTTCACATTCCAGTCATTTATCAACATTAGGATGGTTTATTTATTCCTTATAAACAAAATGTAAATGACTTGATAAAAACCAAAGTTGATAGTTATTACTATGTGCAAGTACTGGCTAAGCTTTTATACGTTATTATCCTGATCATTACAATCACTCTTAGAGGTATTATTATTATTAATCCCATTGAACAGATAAGGACACTGAGGCTTCAGAAGAGTAATAAGATTACATAACTGGGCACCAGGAATTACAGCTGGATGGAGGGCTGTCTTACCTCTTAGTTCAGGGTTTCACTGCCTCCCTTAGGAAGAACATAACCATCAGTCACCTCAGCTCCTCAAAACAGCAGCACATCAGGAAAGGCTCCTGACGGCTCGGTTTCTGGCGCAAAGTCCACACTCCTAGGGCAACACCTGGGGCTCTCGCTACCCTGTGCTGACAACCCTGACTGGAAACTAAGACTGAATTACCTAGTTCCTGCTAGCAGTCTTCACAGATCAAAGGCAGAAAGTCATCTAAGAAATAAATATTTACTGAGCACCTTTCTGTGTACCAGGTAATTTCTGAGGATGGGGATACAATGATGAACCAGACAAATGCAGCCCTGTACTGTAATGAGACAAATAGGCAAGAAATCATAATAAGTGGGTTAAGGGCCATAACCAGAGGATATAGGGTGCTGGGGAGCACAGAAGAGGGACACCTGATGAGAATGAGCAAATTCTCAAAGATCCCCAGACAGCCACAGCCCTCAGGGTTATCTCACTGCATTCTAACATCATACAAAGGGTAGTCTTAACAAGAACTCTGAATTATCAAACACACTTGGAAATTAACATCAGTATACAGGCCAGGAAAAGGAGGGGCTTTTTTTTGTTTTGTTTTTTCTATTGCTTTTCAGTAGAAGAATATAAATGATCCTACCTATACTATATGGATATTCTTACTAAATGGATATCATACTTAGACATTCGAACTGTACTGTACACACCCTTTTCATTATAAGGGACTGGAATGCAAAAGTAGGAAATCAAGAAACACCTGGAGTAAAGGCAAATTTGGCCTTGGAATGTGGAATGAAGCAGGGCAAAGACTAATAGAGTTTTGCCAAGAAAATGCACTGGTCATAGCAAACACCCTCTTCCAACAACACAAGAGAAGACTCTACACATGGACATCACCAGATGGTCAACACCGAAATCAGATTGATTATATTCTCTGCAGCCAAAGATGGAGAAGCTCTATACAGTCAACAAAAACAAGACTAGGAGCTGACTGTGGCTCAGATCATGAACTCCTTATTGCCAAATTCAGACTAAAATTGAAGAAAGTAGGGAAAACGACTAGACCATTCAGGTATGACCTAAATCAAATCCCTGATTATACAGTGGAAGTGAGAAATAGATTTAAGAGCCTAGATCTGATAGATAAGAGTGCCTGATGAACTACGGAATGAGGTTCATGACATTGTATAGGAGATAGGGATCAAGACCATCCCCATGGAAAAGAAATGCAAAAAAGCAAAATGGCTGTCTGGGGAGGCCTTACAAATAGCTGTGAAAAGAAGAGAGG
>SJYX01014288.1:224480-263242 GCA_006410675.1 Oreotragus oreotragus
CACTTGGCCTGCTCTGGCACAGACTAACTTGTTGAAATGCGATTGTAGAATAAATATCCTTTTTATGTTCTTTCTTTTAAAGAATAGGGGAAGTTCAACAGGGTGGAACTACAATTTGGAAAGCAACAAACTGCATCACACTCCGCTCCATTTTAGTTCACAGCAAGTATCCCACAAAAGATGCTGACCTCCACCAGAAAGCCCTACGGAATTTAGAGAGAAATAAATACAAGCGCACATTTCCACTTTCATCCTTTCTCCTTAGTTCCAGAATCGCTTCTCTGCCGCCTAGTCAACAGTAAACTGGCTGAGAGTGTGTGCTCTAGACTCAGGGTGGAGCCTGTTCTGTCACTGGCTAGCTAGGTGGTCATGAACGGGCCACCTCTTTTGTAGGCTATCGTGAGGACTAAGTGAGAAAATGCACAGCACCTGGGAAGGCTTCTATGTAGGAATTTCCTCTTGGCATGACTTGAGAAATTTATATCTTTTTCTGATTTATGAGAAAAATCAGTCAAGAAATTGGGAAAATGCTAAATGTCTCAAAATTCCAATAAATATTAATACTCAGGATTTGAGGTTGCGAGATCAGACTTAACAAAATCAAATTATTCAATATGCTATATGATTTATGCATTTAAAAAATAATAAGTGACCATAATAATTAACAGTGAGTCATTTCTTATATTAAAATTCAGAATTATTCTACATAAAAAAGTAACACATGGTTTTTTGTTATTTGAACAACATTTGACATATATTATGACATACTATGTATTTTAATAATATGTAAAAAATTATTTCAATTAGATGCAAATGTTTGATAATAAAAAGTAATAAAAATGGGAATATTAACACAAAATAAAACCTATTTAAAAATTCAAAGATAATATGACAAATACTTAATATTTAAACTCTGTCATTCTAAAAGAAAATTTAAAAACATGATACAGCATTAAGTATCCAACGGCCTTGATCTTTGTTTCATGCCAAATTTTTCAGACATAGAAAATTTTATTTCCTTTTTGTGTTGATGTTGGTTGAATTAAGATGGAGATGGAAAAGGGAAACAGAAAAATTACACAGTAGGGTTGTGGATCTGTCAGTTATGTCTTCCTTTTTTCAACCTATCCTGGGCCTCTATTGTTTATTAGTTGTTAAATTTCACTGCTTCTCTGTGCTTAAAACACACTTTTCTATTATTTTAACTGTTACTGGCTCTTTAACTGGTTTCTTTGCTGCTCATCTAAAGTGCCAGGCACACTCCTGCCTCAGGGACTTCGTTCACCTGGCTGTTCCTCCTGCCTAGGATGCTCTCCAGCCCCCGTGTTCACATGCCTAATTCCTTTAACATCTTCCAGTCTTTGCTAGAATATCATCTTCTCGAGGAGGCTTACCCAAGAAACTTTTTCAAATTTCAGCTCCTCGTGCCTTAGCTAATCCATTTTACATTCACCTATTTTTCCCCTAATGAATTTATTACCTTGTAACAGTCTCTGCAATGTACTGATTTATTATGTTCAATCTCTCCCCATTAGAATTCAAGCTCTATAAGGGGAAGGATTTATGTTCACTGATGTGTCTCTAGCACCTAGAAGAGTGCTGGAAACTAGTAGGTGCCCAACAAGCATATGTTAGATTAACAAATGAATTCAGAGCAAAAATGAAAAAATAAGTATACAAGATTATACTTGAGTGAAAAAGCTAGTGCGAAACTCAACATTCAAAAAATTAAGGTCATGGCACCCAGTCCCATCACTTCATGGCAAATAGAAGGGGAAAAACTAGAAGCAGTGACGGCTTTTATTTTCTTGGGCTCCAAAATCAGTGCGGATGGTGGCTGCAGCCCTGAAATTAAAAGACAATTGCTCCTTGGAAGGAAAGCTATGACAAACGTAGCCAGTGTATTAAAAAGCAGAGATGACACTTTGCTGACAAAGGTTCATATAGTCTAAGCTATGATTTTTCCAGTAGTCATGTACAGATATGAGAGGTGGACCTTAAAGAAGGCTGAGCACCAAAGAATTGATGCTTTTGAACTGTGGTGCTGAAGAAGAGTCTTGAGACTCGCCTGCACTGCAAGGAGATTAAACCAGTCAAATCTAAAGGAAATCAACCCTGAATATCAATTGGAAAGACTGATGCTGAAGCTCCAATACTTTGGATACCTAATGAGAAGAACCAACTCATTGGAAAAGATCCTGATGCTGGGAAAGACTGAAGGCAAAAGAGGAAGCAGGTGGCAGAGGATGAGATGGTTGGATGGCATCATTGACTCAGTGGACATGAATCTGAGCAAACTCCAAGAGGTAGTAAAGGACAGGGAAGCCTGGCGTGCTGCAGTCTGTGAGGTGGCAAAGAATCAGACAAGACTTAGTGACTGACAACAACAACATACAAAAGTATAAATAAAATCAAAAGCTTGGTTTAGGCAGGATTGATTAAAAACATAAAGATGAAAAGGACCAACAGAATTAGGAATGAAATGGGGAACATAAATGCATAGAATTTTTAAATTCATGAAGGAATAATAATACTAATGATAACATAAATGCTAATATTTATTAAGTGCTTATACATACCAGATGTTGTGCTAAACATTTTACATGTGCTATCATTTAATCTTTATTTCACCCTGTGAGGCAGTTACTATCATTGTCTCCATTTTACACAGAAGACCAAGGCTGTCACATAGCCAGTGGTTCCTGGAGCTGTGATTCCAAACCACACTCTCTTGACTCCAAAACCTGCACTCTTACATACACACTTGTGTTTTCATGTAGAGAATACAACTTGATGCTACTATGCATAAGCACAGACAAAAAAGACATTTTCTAGAAAAATAAAGATACAGAAAATCTTATTAAACCTACACATTAAAGAAACAAAATCAGTAGTCAAAGAGCTATCAAAAAAAAAAAAAACACCCCAACAACAATAGGACAGCAAGGCAAAGCTTTGACAAGCAAATTCTACAAAATCATCAGATAACCTATGTTTTCTTATCCATACTGTTTCAGAGCATGGAAAAATGAGGAAGGGCTACCCAACTCAATTTATGAGGGTTTACTATACTCTGACTAAAATTCAAGCAAGGATAATAGAAGACAGAAAAATATGGGCCATTCTCACTTACGATCACAGATGATCAAGTTTTATTAAACTTGATGAGGTGTTCTATTAAACAGATGAAGAAGTTCTATTAAAATATAAGCATACCAAATATTAGTAATTTATTTAAAAATAATGACGAATAGAATTTATTCCAGAAAAGGAGGGTGGTTTAAAGTTTGGAAATATGTTAATGCAATTCATTTATTGACACTGGGGCTGTGTAATTCCTTATTGTGGAGGCTGACTTGTGCCTCACAATACTCAGCAGCATCCCTGGCCTCTACCCACTGGCTGCCAGTAGCATCTTCCTCCCAGCTTTGACAACTCAAAGTGTCTCCAGACATTGCCAAGTGAAACTGTCCCTGGATTCAGAACCACTGATGCAGAGGCTGATGAACCGTCTCAATGGGACCTGGGCCAACTGTACAGGCCTAACGGAACAAGGGCCAAACTGCTGTATTTTGCTTCAAATAATATCCATCAAATATAGTTTTCACTCCTTTTAGAATTCAAAGTATTTATATGCCAAAAGGACAATACTAAATCCATTTTGTAAGTCCTCTGTATAAAAACAAACTGCATCTCCAAAGGATGCTGGTTCTAAATTTATTCAGTCTTTAGCATCCACATATAAACTATACGAAAACAACTTTTTGGTAACTTTTATTGTGACATAAATTTAGTTTATAGAAAACTGAAAGAATACTACCAGGAATTCTTGTGTATCATATATTATCTACTCGGACTTAACAGTTATTTATATTTTGCCCTATTTGGTTATTATTTCCTCAGTACTTACAGAAGTATCTTCCTGGACCATGTAAGAGCAAGTAGAAGACATTGCACCTTTTTACCACTAAGTGCTTAGTATTTCCTAAGGACAAAGACATTACATAATCACAGTACAAGTATCAAAACCAAGAAATTAAACATTGCTACAACAGTATTATCTCATTCAGTTTAAACTCAGATTTTGTCAACTGCCCAGTAACGTCCTTTATAGCTGTTTCTTCCCCTGTCCAGTTTGTAATCTCAGATTCTGTATTACACTAGTTGTTTTAACTCTTCGGTCTCTCTTTATTAACTTTGCATTTTGTACTGGGGTACAGCCAATTAACAATGTTGTGATAGTTTCAGGGGAACAGCAAAGGGACTCAGCCATACATATACATGTACCCATTCTCCCCCAAACTCCCCTCCCACCCAGGCTGCCACACAGTATTGAGCAGAGCTCCGTGTGCCATACAGTAGGTCCTTGTTGGTCACCCACTTACATACAGCGGTGTGCACCCGTCCATCCCAAACTCCCCAACTATCCATACTTCCCCAGCCCCCTCGCCCGCCTCGCAACCATTAAGTCTGTTCTCTTCCAATCAGGACAGTTGGCCTGTGTCTTCACCCCCTGCTGGATAACTCCTCGTGATTGGACTCCGGTGACCTGTTTTGACAGAAACGCTGAAGCAACGATGCTGTGTCCTTCTCAGACCCTAAGACCTGAGGCATACAACAGCAGCTTGTCACAACGCAGGTTGTGTGGCTACAGTGGTGTCCACCAGGCCTCTCTACTACAAAGTTACTATTTACTCTTCATGATTAGTAAGTTATTTGTGGGAAAATACTTTGGAACTAGTAAACATGTTTCTCATCAAACGACAGCTCCTATTTCGACCCTGGGGATGATTTTCTAACTGTCATTTCTTCTACCGACATTGGTAGCCATTCTAATGTAAGAAAATGCTCTCCTTTCTCCCCCATTTTTTTATGTCTATCAGCAGGATTCAGGGATTCTCACTGTATTCAGTGGATTACATTATTATTTCAATGTTCACACTGTCCCAGATTTGTCCTAGAAGGCACTCCTTCAAGCTAGCCCCTATACATGGTCAATTCCAATCCCCAAATATTATGCCCTGTCACCTCTCAGACTTCTGGGGTGCCCTCTTCTGGAGTCACTCTTTTCTCACGAATGCATATTGAATTTACATTAAGCAAATGTATACACACTAGTAAAATAAATCTTGTAAAAGAATTCTAAGTTGTTTTGGGATTATATGCTATTTTGTCTATTACATTCATGCAGGTATTAAGAGGTGAATTTAATTAAAAATCAGACTTATTTAATGTGTATTATTATAATAGATGAAGTTATCCAAAGTTAAGTCTGATAACCAATCCAGAGTTGGAATTACAAGACACATGCTGTCATCTTTGGCATTCATGTTCACTTCTACAGCTCAAGTACCAAAGCATATGCAAGTTGCAAAGAAGATATCAAGAAATTTGACTAATACCTATTTATTCGGAAACAAGTAGGTATGGAAGGCTCTTTCTATAGATACTCACAAGTTACATACAACCATTTTTAAACTTTCATTTGTAATTCCAAACTCAGTCCAATATTTCAAAGAAATGTTACAAATCATAGAATCTTAATACTGATACAGAGGTGTTGGAGATAATATTGTTAAATCCCTTTATTTTACAGAAAGACAACACACACACAAAAAGGATAACACAGGCCCAACGAAGTGAACTGTCATAGAAATAGTTATTGGAATATCTAGGACTTGAATATACTTTTCAGGATTTAAAGACAAGAGCTATTCTAAACATACCACTTACAACATTAAGATTAGATCAGTCCACACACACACACACACACACACAAAAAGCTATTTAGCCTCACAGTATGGTTAAAACATCTAGCAATAAACAATCAGTAGGGAACAACGGCACTGCAGTAATCATTATTAGAATAACCCAGAAGTTATTATGGTGAAAAAAAGCTTTTTAAAATAACGCTGGGATAGGTTAATTAAAAAGTGATAGGAAGATCCATTAATAATTTCTGTGGGGATTCTTAAAGGAAACTGAAAAGCTCTTAAGAGGCTGGTGATCCTGGTTCTTTAATGTCCAACTTCACCATAGAACTTATCAGGACTTTTCTTCCCATGACAAGTATACACCACCAATATGATTCAAACTTATCAAGCATAACTAAGGTTGTTTGGGACCTCTCCATTAATTGTCAGCTTCTTAAGATCTGTAAATCTTCCCTGAGAATGCTAGAAGAGAAATGATCTGTATTACAGATGATGTAACACACAAGATGGCAAAAATTTATTTCCTTGAAATAGAAATCATATGTATAATTCTAGAATTTCCCTCATTTCATAAATTTTCCTCAGTTTTCAAGGGTATCTCCTTTAATATCAAATCTAAGCAGCTGGGTTTACATGCAGAAAGCCCTTGATGATACTCATGCCTCCTCCATCTTTACCTGTCTGCTGTGATCAACTCCTGGATCTCCCATGATCTGAGGCCTTTTGCTGCTCTCTTTCCCATCTTCCTCCTCTAATTAGACTTGAGGCTGAAAAGGATGATTAACCCTCTCATGACTATGTGGATGTTTCTCATACTAACACAGGCAATTGTTTCTTAAGTAGGAAGTAGATTCTCAGTTATAAACTTCAAGGATTATTTTACAGTTAGCAATTCAAAGAAACTACCAATTAGCTATTTTAAATCTTCACTACAAAGAAAGAGAATTTCCATTATAGTTACCACTGGATAAGATACATTTCATAAAGTCAGCAATGAGAAGATGAAAGAAACTATTTTTATACTCTTTAGAGCTGAAAACACAAAACAATCCTGATAAATTTTCAGCAGTTACAAATACAGTATGTTCTTTTTCAAAATCTATCGAAGTTAATTACTTTGTGAATCACCTGCGAATTGAAATTTTCCATGATAATGAACTAAATGGACAAAGCAACACCATACATACCCTGAGTGGCTGTTGGAGGTAGTTTGAGGGTATTGTCTAACTTCTCCCAAAGGTAAGTTGGTCGAGGAATACCTTCCTCTGAGCTACAGAGCAGGATGACATCGCTGCCGATATCCTGTGACCCTTGGATTTGGCAGTGTGGGGCAGAAGGGGGAACTGTAACAGGAAGAGTAAGTAACAGAGGATACGTTTACCATGAGCCAGAGGATGACAGCAGAGACATCAACATTCAGCACACTGGAGCCTCAGATAGCATTGCTGGGGAATACATACCAGAAGGCCACCTCATGAGCAAAGCCAGTGAACTGTGTGTGCTTATTCACAGGACTTGGTCACGAGTGCAGGGCCAACAACTTCAGCTGGCAGGGAGCAAATATGTAAAAAGGGCAACAGCTTCTGATTATATTTTCAAGATACCTTATGGGTTTAGTTTCACTGTTTTTTTCCTCTTAAGATCTGTTCTCAAATAATTTTTAAATCCTTCTGTCAACGTATTGCTTTTAAAAGCATCACTGAATTCACACAAGTTCACAGCGGCATTATTCACAATAGCTAAAAGGTGGAAATAACCCAAGTGTCTATAGATGAATGGATAAACAAAACATAGTATGGACACACAATGGATAAGGAAATCCTGACACAGGCTACAACATGGATGAAGCTGGAGAATATAATGTTAAGTGAAAAAATTCAGTTATAAAAAGAAAAATAATGTATGACTCCACTTATATGCAGTTCCTGCTGCTGCTGCTAAGTCACTTAAGTCGTGTCCGACTCTGTGTGACCCCATGGACTGCAGCCCACCAGGCTACTCCGTCCATTGGATTTTCCAGGCAAGAGTACTGGGGTGGGGTGCCATTGCCTTCCCCGATATGCAGTTCCTAGGGTACTCAAATTCACAGAAAATGAAAACAGAACAGTGATTTCCAGCAGCTGAGGGGACAGAGAAATGTCATTTAATGGGTAGAGTTTTATCTTTGCAAGTTGAAGACAGTTCTGGAGATTAGTCCAAACACCACCAAACTGCTCTCTTAAAAACTGGCTAAGATGGTAAATTTTTGTTATATCTTACCATAATTAAACTTTTTTAATTGATGAAAGAGCCCATTTGTAAATAAGATATTTCAAGGAACAGTACCCACTTACCCTGCCAGCTACTCTTGGCTAAAACCACCTTAACATTGATCTTAACTCTAGTTAAGAACACAGTTAGCTCTACTAACAAAACCAGACACACTAACTTTTTACCAACGTATGTTCTATAGTAGGCGGAGTTAGAATGAGGTTCAAGTATATCTACCACTTGATAGTAACACATGGACATTTTATTATCGTTAAGAAAGATAAGGACACAAAGGATGTGAAACACAAACTTTTCCAAGAAAGAACACTAAAGGAAGAAGGTGGTAGTTTATAGTAAAAAGGCAAGCAAATAAAAATATAAACTAAGCCCATGGCTTGGACTCTCGTATTAGGTAATGCGTGCTGCTGCTGCTAAGTCGCTTCAGTCGTGTCCAACTCTGTGGGACCCCAAAGACGGCAGCCCACCAGGCTCCCCCATCCCTGGGATTCTCTCGGCAAGAACACTGGAGTGGGTTGCCATTTCCTTCTCCAATGCATGAAAGAGAAAAGTGAAAGTGAAGTTCCTTGGTCGTGTCCGACCCTTAGCGACCCCATGGACTGCAGCCCACCAGGCTCCTCTACCCATGGGATTTTCCAGGCAAGAGTACTGGAGTGGGGTGCCATTGCCTTCTCCAGGGTAATGCGTGCAGTAGAGTTTAAACATAAGTGGGTGGTGCACTTATACTGCTAGTGACTTTTCAATAAATGTGTTCAACCCTGAAAAAAATGAATGAATGAGTAGAAAATGAATGCTCTATACAGAGGAACCAGGAAAGAAAATGGGGGGAAGAGAAAACACTGAAAGTGTATAGGTAGAAAGACTGAAAAATCTCAGGGGATCTTAACTGCTGTAATGGGATAAACCAACCTCAATTTACTGACTTAGCACTGCCACTGTGACACTATGAGAGGAAACCTAAAACAGTTACCTGAAGGTGGCGTTAACTTTATATGAATTAAGCTTTTTTTTTCCTTCTTTAAAAATGAAAAAGTAAACAAACCTGAATCATGTGGGAAGCTCATTATCTACACTATATATGTGAATATCAAAATAATGTTAAATCCTAACAGTACTCTGTATTTAGTATACAAGAGTGTTTTAAAGTCTGTGTAAGTTCAATATATTTGAGCGAATGGTAGTTTGAAGACTGTGAGGACAAGGCACCAGAGCTACAGCATTTTCCCATCTGAAGGAGGACAACGGCAAGAACCACCAACATCGGTATCCCTGAGTGACTCAGCCGTGGAAGGGAAAGGGGGAGCGTGCGCCAATCCCGGAGTCGACTCTGAGACCTGAGTAGGATGGAGGACAGTCCGGAGCATCCGCCTTCTCTAAGTATTTCTGTCTCCCCAGGTGAGCTCAATGTAGCTACTTCTACCACAAATACCCATTTATGTATGAGGCAGCACTTTATCTCAGAGGCAGCAGAACTGAGAAATAAAACAAGTTTAGGATGAACTTAATTTAGCATGAGCTAGTCTACCTGCACGGTATAACGGAAAGAATGCTGGTTTGAGCAAAGAGATCTACATTTTAATCCCAGCTTTATTGTCATTCATGGTCTACACAACCTTGAGGTTGGCTGTTGGTGGTTTAGTTAACAAGTCGTGTGCAACTCTTGCAACTTCATGGACCGCCATGCTCCTCTGCTCATGGGATTTAGCAAACAAGAATACTGGAGTGAGTAGCATGGCCTTCTCCAGGGGATCCTCCCGACCCAAAGATCAATCCCGGGTCTCCTGCGTTGCGGGCAGATTTCTTACTGATTGAGTCACCAGGGAAGCCCACATAACCTTGGAAAAGGCTCTAAATCTACTTGGTCTCAGTATTAAGACCGAGTTGATCATATAATTCATCATTCAAACAGTGATAGAAAGGAAAAGGAGGTATTATTAAAATTCTGCCAGAACGAGAGTTAAAGCTTAGAAGAGTCGTGGGCCTATTTAGCATCACATAAATAGGACGCAGTGGCAAATTTATTCTCAGGTGTGTGAAGCTCCCTGCTCCCTACACATTACCAAACATTCATGATTTAATCTGCACCCAACAATGTCTTATCCTATAAAAGCCTGGGCTTCCCAGAGTATTATTAAAATTCTGCCAGAATGAGAGTTAAAGCTTAGAAGAGTCGTGGGCCTATTTAGCATCACATAAATAGGACGCAGTGGCAAATTTATTCTCAGGTGTGTGAAGCTCCCTGCTCCCTACACATTACCAAACATTCATGATTTAATCTGCACCCAACAATGTCTTATCCTATAAAAGCCTGGGCTTCCCAGGTGGCGCTAATGGTAAAGAACCCGCCTGCCAAAGCAGGAGATGCAAGAGACACGGGTTCAGTCCCTGGGTTGGGAATACCAAATGGAGGAGGGCGTGGCAACCAACTCCAGCATTCTTGCCTGAAGAATCCCGTGGGTAGAGGAGCCTGGAGCCACAGTCCACAGGGTCGCAAAGAGTCGGACACGACTGAAGCGACTGGGCACACACATAAAGCTGAGGGAAAGTGAGGGGCTACTTTTGATGGTATTTTTACTGCCTTTCTCCACCTTCAGGAAAAGTCATGTAAGAGGAAGCTTTTGAGAACCACCTGAAATGGAGTAATGGGTGCAGAGACTGTATGAAGAAGCACAGAGAAGCAGAGTCCGGATGTGGCTACAGAGAGAGAGGACAGGAAAGAGACACAGCAGTCAAAGTGTGCAGAAGAAATGGCAGAGTAAATGTGCTTGGGAGTAAATCGTGAGGAAAGCCAGAGTACCTGGGACGTGTCCTGTCACTCACCTAGAACTGTGAGGCCAGTGACCCCGATATTCCTGCCACCTCTATCTGGAAGGTTGTTAACCAAACACTGGTAGGTGCCTGTATCTGACAGCTGAGTGTTGTTAATGAAGATGGAGACATTGGTGGCTGGCATGGTGCCTGTAAATCCTACCCGACCGTGGAACCGGGGGGCACCGTCAAACATCTGTCCACCTTGATAGAGAATGACCTGCAAAGGAAAGCACAAGAAATCATTTGGCCAGTGTATCTCCTTTCAGACACTTAACAGTAACTATACAGTAAAGAGCACACTATTCCAAACATTGGAAAACTTTATTTCTAATCTTAGAGTTGTCACCAACTTTCTACTACAGCACCTATCTGTAGGTATCCAGGGCTTTTAAATTCCTACATACCAAACTGGAACAACACTGTGTCCTTACCTAACTCATCAGAATATATAAAGTGCATTTTATGATACCTTACTATTGGTCCATAAATACTTTTTACCAGTTCAAAAAATTAATTGCAAAATAAAAAGTTAAACTAGCACTGACAGTCTCATGCTTACTAGGTCACCAAATGATAAGATCAAGTTATAGACTGAATACAGATGAACGTCAAAAAAGGGAAGAAGAGTTAAAATCCATGACTGCTTTCCTTATGTCAATTTATTTATTAAAGTCAACTATTCATGAGAGAGGACTCAGAATGAAGTTGCAAACAGCTCTTTAGGCTGACAGTGAGGTCCTGGTTTTATCCAAGCTCTCTCTACCTGTAAATATTGGGGTGTAGTCAAGTCTTTCCTTGCCTCCATCACTGGCTCCTCAAATGATGAGGTTGAACAAAATGATCTCAGTCTAATTATGAAAGGCCCATGGACTAAAGAACAAGAAGAAGTTACTGTTAAACACATCTATTTAAATTTCCTATCAGAGAACTTGGCTTACCAAATATTTTTAGGCAGTAAAAATCCTACTGAAGCAGAAAAACTTCATAACAGAAACAATAACTTTGGGAAGGAAGGTAAGCGTCATGGTCACAACTCACTGATTTTCTGAGTGTTATTCTCTGTAGTGGGTGTCACATGTAATGGGGCCTTTCACCTATAACTGACACCGCTTATGAGGTAGTAGCTTCCGTTTGAACTTCCTGGAAGATGATTAGTGTGCCTGGCTTTATTTTAAAATACTTCTGCAATTAACTAAACAAATCAAGCACTATTAATACTATCTAAAGATACTTCTTTAATACTATTATCCACCTATGTCAGTGCTAGTCCCTTTCTGTCAAAATATACCCTTCTTTGACTGTCTCAGTATTTCCTATCAACAATGTCTTCTGATAAGATTCCAGATTCCTACATATTCCTCAGAAGGATCCTCTTGACATGTGTTAATTTTTTTTTAAGTCTTTCACAAAGAGGATAGCTTCTTTTGATAGTTGGCTGATAATGTAGGAACAGGACTTACAACAGCACAGGCATACTGAAAGTATCACCTTATTCTAGAAATCAAATATGTACTCAAGACACTTTCCTACCCGTCGCTTATAAAAAGATTAAAAATTTCAGTGGCAGCACAGGATGTAACAGAAGCACCTGCTCAGGCTGGTTTGCATTGGAGAGAGGAATGACCATCCAAATGACGTTGAGGTTAATGAGGGCGGCGCTGGTGGTGAAAGTGCAGGGCAGGACTGCTGTCTGACCCCGGGCGACTTGAACACTCCCAGGGCTCTCAGAGACTTCCAGGGAAGCTGCAACACCTAGAGAAGAAGAACAGGAGGTCATGTGACAGACCAAATCCCTTCAGAGAAAGTTTGTGTTTTATATTGTCAGGGGTCGCAAAGAGTCGGACACGACTGAGCGAGTTCACTTTAATGTAGACAGACTGACATGACTACTTATTAAACATCTACTGACCATTCACTAAGTCAAAGTAATAAAAACTAAAACCCCTTTTTACCTCTTAGAAACTACAAATAAAAACTTTTAGAGGCTACTTATTTATTTTATAAGACACTATCTTATATTTGCCAGATTTGAATACAAACTGGGAGAGATTAACCGAAAGCCTTTGGGCAAAGTTTCAGTGGTGATGAGGGATGAGACATAGACCAAACATTTTAAAGCCTCATTGTACAATAGAACACTGTAAATTCAACAAAGTGTGTCCAGGATCCATACCCTGAAAACTGTAAAATGCAATGAAAGAAACAAGAAAAGACTAAATAAAAGGACAGACATGCAACCCTCATGATTTGGAAGATTCAGTATTGTTAAGACACCCCTGCCCTAACTGGTCTACAGACAGAGAGGAAAACCAACAAAAACTGAAGCAGACTTCCTGTAGATAGTAATTATAAAACACACGAAAAGGCAAAGAGCTAGAACAGCCAAAAGAATACCGAAAAAGAACGAATCTGGAGAAGTTACACTATCTGATTTCAAAATTTGCTATAAATTGGCCATAGCAATCAAGACAGTGCAGTACTGGCATAAGAACAGAGCCCCAGACAAATGGCACAGGCCTGACAGTTCTAACATAAACCCTGTATTTACGATCAAACGCTTTCAACAGAGGCAGGAGACAATTAAATGGGGGAAAATAGTCTTTTCAACAAATCATACTGGAACAGTTCAATATTAATATGCAAAAAGGTTAACTCAGATCTTACCTCACCACATACACAACAATCAATTCAAAAAATACATCATAAGCCTGAATGTAAGCATTAAAGCTATAAAACTTCTAGACATAAACACAGGAGAAATTTCTGTGGCCTTGGGTTAGTCAAAGAGGTCTTAGATGTGTCAGCAGGACCATAAATTGTAAAAGAAAACAATAAACTAGACTTCATTAAAATTTTTAAAAAGTTTGTACTTCAAAAGACTTAACTAAGAAGATGAAAAATCAAAGTATAGACTGGGAAAAATATCTGTAAATTACAAACCTGATAAAGGATTTGTATAGAGAATATATAAAGAACTATTACAACTCAATAAGAAGAAGACAAACCTAATATTAAAATGGGCAAAAATCTGAGTAAATATTTTAACAAAGGTAATTAGTAAGCACATGGAAAGATGCTCAGCATTATTACTCGCTAGGAAATTGAAAATCGAAACCATAATAAGGTACCGACACACAGCCACTGGAATGGCTATAATCCAGACAATATGAAGCGCTGATGAGGGTATAGAGAAACTGGAATCCTCCTCATTTACTGCTGGTGGGAATGTAAAATGGTACAATAACTTCAGAAAATAGTTTCAGTTCCTTAAAAACAACATAGACATGGAGTAAACTTACCATACAACACAGAAATTTCATTCCTAGAAATCTACACAAAATATATGTCCATGCCAAGACTACGAACGCTTATAACAGCATTATTGATCTCATACTTGTGAATGGAAAAAATATAAATATCCATTAGCTGATGAATAAACAAAATGTGGTATATCCATACAATGAAATACTATGCATAGATAAAAAGCAACAAGCTACTGATACATGTTACAACATGGATGAGCCTCTCAAAAACATTTTGCTAAGTAAAAGGACCCCAGATTCAAAAGCCTCAGTTTAGTTCAGTTCAGTCGCTCACTCGTGTCCAACTCTTAATACACACTGCATTATTCCACTAATATGAAAAATCCAGAAAAGGCCAGCGAGAAGAGGCAAATCAGTGGCTTGGCTGCATGGGACTAGAGAGAAAGGAAAAGAGACTGATGCAAATAAGTTCAATGGAACTTTCCAGGGCAATGGAAAACTAAAACAGATTTATTCTGATGGCTGTGTAACCCTACAAAGCTACTAAAAACAACTTAATTTTATATTTAAAATGGGTGAGATCTTTGTAGTATAAATTATACCCCAGTATCGTTATGAAAATTCAGAAAAAGAAAACAGTAACTTACTAGAGCTAACTCCAGGCAAGTAAAAATCAACTGTAATCTCTTCTGAAAAAAATGCCTGCCCTCTGGGACGATAGAACAGTATGGGAATTATAGGAGGTTAAATCAGAGGAATCCAACAAAGAAGTTATTCTAACTATGAAAAATACATAGCAGTATCTCAAACTGTTTTATTTTGAAGTGATATTATCTCAGTTCTCCCAAAAAAGTAACAAAATAACATACTGTTACAATTACAATTAGTATAAAAAATAAATGTTCATAGCACCTTTCTTCTATAAAACTTCCTGTTCCTCACATATAGTCTGATGAAACTCTGCGGAGTTAATTTGCAGGATAAAATGTTTCATAAAATGAGCCATCTGTGGTAGAATATAAAGCACTTGATAACATGAGGAAAAGTCTTTAAGTTAAATAACATTAGGGAAAGTCTCTCAATTTTAAAAAGGAAAGTTGAAAGAAATAGATGGGGAAACAGTGGAAACAGTGTCAGACTTTATTTTTTTGGGCTCCAAAATCACTGCAGACCTGGAGAAGGAAATGGCAACCCACTCCAGTATCCTTGCCTGGAGAATCCCATGGACAGAGGAGCTTGGCCGGCTGCTCTCCATGGAGTCGCAAGAGTCGGACACCACTGAGCAACAAACATTTGAACTTTCACACTACTTAAACCTAGGGAACCAAAGTTTAGCGGGGTTTGGATCAAATTAGTCTTACAGATCTTAAGTACCCCTACCCTTTCACGCACTGCCACTCCAGGATGAGGAATTTTGTACCATGGGGACGCAATTCTCTGACAGAGATGGATGTCAGGAAATTACTGGTATGTGGTTTGGAAGGTCAGATTAAAACACTTTGTTGAGAATTTCATTTACCTAAGCATACAAATCAAATTGTTTTTTCTTTAAGTGGCTACCAACTCACATGATTTGCAGCTTGAGTTTATGCTATAAAATAAGTGGTCTCATATAGAAAGAAAGAAAATAGGCAGAGTATACATCACAGAGAATATCAGTGGTCATATAACAACCAAGTTTCAATGTTCAGTCGCTCAGTTGTGTCCGACTCTTTGCTACCCCATGAATCGCAGCACGCCAGGCCTCCCTGTCCATCACCAACTCCCTGAGTTCACTCAGACTCACGTCCATCAAGTGGGTGATGCCATCCAGCCATCTGGTCCTCTGTCGTCCCCTTCTCCTCCTGCCCCCAATCTCTCCCAGCATCAGTCTTTTCCAGTGAGTCAACTCTTCGCATGAGGTGGCCAAAGTACTGGAGTTTCAGCTTTAGCATCATTCCTTCCAAAGAAATCCCAGGGCTTATTTCTTTCAGAATGGATTGGTTGGATCTCCTTGCAGTCCAAGGGACTCTCAAGAGTCTTCTCCAACACCACAGTTCAAAAGCATCAATTCTTCAGCGCTCAGCCTTCACAGTCCAACTCTCACATCCATACATGACCACAGGAAAAACCATAGTTTCAATGTTAATAATTTTTTAAATGCTATTTGTAGGCAGTTAAGAAACTAATTTCGAGACTTCCCTGGTGGTCCAGTGAAGAATCCACCTGCCAACACGAGATAAGGGTTAGACTCCAGAGAGGCTCCATATGCCCTGGGGGGAACTAAACCCATGCGCCACAACTACTGAGCCAGTGTTCTGCAATAAGAGAAGCCACTTCGATGAGAAGCCTGTGTCTCACAACTAGAGAGCAGCCCCTGCATGCTGCAACTAGAGAAAAGCCCACATTCAGCAACGAAGAGCCAGCACAGCCATAAAGAAATAATTTTTTTTTAAACTAATACATTCATTTCACAATGTTTAAGTGCCCCTGGTCTAGGCACTGGGGATCCAAAGTAAACAAAAAAGACAGGGCTAAATTTCTATATGTTTTTGGGTTTTGGAGATTTGATTTAGTTGCCAAGTTGTGTCTGACTCTGTGATGCACCCCCTCCTCCGCCCCCACCCCTCCATGGACTGTAGCCCACCAGGCTCCTCCAACTGTGGAATTCTCCAGGCGAGAGTATGGGAGGTGGGTTGCCATTTCCTTCTCCAGGGGATCTTCTATATGAGGAAACAATAAGTAAAAGGTAGTTTGAAACTAGTACTATTGTGAGTGAAAATTACACAATGAAATGAGTGAGTAGGGGAGGCCTCTTTGAGGAGGTGACATCTAAAGTGCTAGGGTTAAGAATCACTCAAAGTTCCTCCATACATTGCTCAAGCTCCAGAATTACTGAGCAATACAAACTCAAAATAGTAAGACCGTATTCCCCTATAAAATTAAGATATCTTAAATCTATGGTGCCAAACACTGAAAGATTTCTAATGAGGCAAAATACACTATGTATATTTTTCTCACAAAATGTGAATGCAGAATAAAACTTTTATAAACAAAAAATGAAGTCAGTGCAATTTTTTTTAAGTGAGAAAATGCACATCCTATAAGTCAATTAATGAGACAGTCATTTTGGGAAGTTTTGCTTTTACACTAGCAAGTATCACTAAATGAGTGCTAATAGAAATGGGCTCAAGTCTCTCTATATAGGGCAAATGACATGATGAGGAATCATGGCTGATTCATGACTGGCACAGATAAGTCTAGAAGTTCCATGTCCCAGCAGAAGTTTCTAAATACAATAACCTCTTCTGCTTTCATCTTGGGAAAAAGTTACTTCATGGGTAATTATAGGTAATAGTAAGGAAAAGAAGAGAAACTTGCATAAGAGATACTTACTTTTAGTATTCTCTATGAAAGTGAAAGTAGAGTGTGAATAAGTTGGCTTAAAGCTCAACATTCAGAAAACGAAGATCAAGGCATCCGGTCCCATCACTTCATGGGAAATAGATGGGGAAATAGTGGAAACAGTGTCAGACTTTATTTTTTTGGGCTCCAAAATCACTGCACATGGTGACTGCAGCCATGAAATTAAAAGACGCTTACTCCTTGGAAGAAAAGTTATGACCAACCTGGATAGCATATTCAAAAGCAGAGACATTACTTTGCCGACTAAGGTCCGTCTAGTCAAGGCTATGGTTTTTCCTGTGGTCATGTATGGATGTGAGAGTTGGACTGTGAAGAAGGCTGAGCGCCGAAGAATTGATGCTTTTGAACTGTGGTGGTGGAGAAGACTCTTGAGAGTCCCTTGGACTGCAAGGAGATCCAACCAGTTCATTCTGAAGGAGATCAGCCCTGGGATTTCTTTGGAAGGAATGATGCTAAAGCTGAAACTCCAGTACTTTGGCCACCTCATGCAAAGAGTGACTCACTGGAAAAGACTCTGATGCTGAGAGGGATTGGGGGCAGGAGGAGAAGGGGATGACAGAGGATCAGATAGGGAGGCCTGGCGTGCTGCAATTTATGGGGTCACAAAGAGTCGGACACAACTGAGCGACTGAACTGAACTGAACTGAACTGAATCAAGTAACAGCTTCATTTCTGTGGTCTCGTTTTATCTTATACTTGAAAGGTACAGAAAAAAAAAAACAAAATTTATTGGGTTGGCCAAAAGTTTCATTCATTTTTTCCCATACAATGGCTCTAGCAACGCTTAGTTGTCTTTAACTTAAAACAGTTTTATTAGATTGTACTGTGACAGCTGTCATATCAGCATGTTTTTTAAAAAATATATAAAAATTGGTGAATTTTTGTGTAGTGATTTTAATATTGAAGATAGAAGGAAAAAGCAACATTTCTTATATATTATGCTTTATTATTTCAAGAAAGGTAAGAACAACTGAAATGGAAAAAAAGATGTATGCATAATTATTTTTGTATGGAGAAGCTGCTATGACTGATCAAATGTTTCAAAACTGGTTTGCTATGTTTTGTGCTAGAGATTTCTCACTGGATAATGCTCCACAGTTGGTTGGACAAGTTGTAGTTGATATGAATCAAACTGAGACATTAATTGAGAATAACCAATGGAAGATAGCTGACATGCTCAAAATATCCAAATGAAGTGATGAAATCATTTGTACCAGCTCAGTTATGTTAATTACTTTGATGTTTGGGTTCCACATAAGTTAAGTGATAAAAAACTTCTTGACCGTATTTCCTCATGCAACTCTCTACTTAAAAATAATGAAAATGTTCTGTTTTAAAAATAAACTGAAATGGGCAATGAAAAGTGGATACTTTACAATAATGTGGAATGGAAGAGATCATAGGGCAAGTGAAATGAACCACCACCAAACATGCCAAAGGCTGGTTTTCATCCAAAGAAGGTGTTGTAAAAATGGTGGGATTGGAAAGGAGTCCACTATTATGAGCTCCTTCCAGAGCGCCAAATGATTAATTGCAATAAGTACTGCCAATAAGCACTCCCAATTAGACCAGTTGAAAAGCATCTGCAATTAGTCAACAGAAAACACATAATCCTCCATCAGGGTAACAAAAGACCACACATTTCTTTGATGACAAGGTTAAAACTTTTACACTTGACTGGGAAGTTCTGTCATTCACTGTATTCACCAGACATTGCACCTTCAGATTTCCATTTATTTCAGTCTTAGCAAAATTCTCTCAGTATCATGGTAATGCAAGCCTATGCCCCAACCAGTAACGCTGAAGAAGCTGAAGTTGAATGGTTCTATGAAGACGTACAAGACCTTCTAGAACTAACACCCCAAAAATGATGTCCTTCTCATTATACAGGACTGGAATGCAAAAGTAGGAAGTCAAGAAACACCCTAACTAGCAAATTTGGCCTTGGAATATGGAATGAAGCAGGGCAAAGGCTAATGGAGTTCTGCCAAGAGAATGCACTGGTCATAGCAAACACCTTCTTCCAACAACACAAGAGAAGACTCTACACATGGACATCAGCAGATGGTCAACACCAAAATCAGATTGATTATATTCTCTGCAGCCAAAGATGGAGAAGCTCTATACAGTCAGCAAAAACAAGACCGGGAGCTGACTATGGCTCAGATTACAAACTTTATTGCCAAATTCAGACTGAAAGAATGTGGGGAAAACCACTAGACCATTCTGCTGCTACTGCTAAGTCACTTCAGTCGTGTCCGACTCTGTGTGACCCACAGACGGCAGCCCACCAGGCTCCCCCATCCCTGGGATTCTCCAGGCAAGAACACTGGAGTGGGTTGCCATTTCCTTCTCCAATGCATGAAAGTGAAAAGTGAAAGGGAAGTCGTGCAGTCGTGTCTGACTCTTCGCGACCCCATGTACTGCAGCAGACCAGGCTCCTCTGTCCATTGGATTTTCCAGGCAAGAGTACTGGAGTGGGGTGCCATTGCCTTCTCCGAGACCATTCTGGTATGACCTAAATCAAATCCCTTATGACTATACAGTGGAAGTGAGAAATGTATTTAAGGGAATAGATCTGATAGACAGAGTGCCTGATGAACTATGGACGGAGGATTGTGACATTGTACAGGAGACAGGAATCAATACTATCCCCAAGAAAAAGAAATGTAAACAAGCAAATGGCTGTCTGAGGACACCTTACAAATATCTGTGATAAGAAGAGAAGTGAAAAGCAAAGGAGAAAAGGAAAGATATACCCATTTGAATGCAGAGTTCCAAAGAATAGCAAGGAGAGATAAGAAAGCCTTCCTCAGGGATCAATGCAAAGAAACAGAGGAAAACAATAGAATGGGAAAGACTAGAGAGCTCTTCAAGAAAATTAAGAGAAACCAAGGTAACATTTCATGCAAAGATGGGATCAGTAAAGGACAGAAATGGTAGGGACCTAACAGAAGCAGAAGATATCAAGAAGAGGTGGCAAGAATACACAGAAGAACTGTACAAAAAAAGACCTTCACGACCCAGATAATCATGATGGTGTGATCACTCACACTTACCTAGAGCCAGACATCCTGAAATGTGAAGTCAAGTGGGCCTTAGAAAACATCACTATGAACAAAGCTGGTGGAGGTGAAGGAATTCCAGTTGAGCTATTTCAAATCCTGAAAGATGATGCTGTGAAAGTGCTGCACTCAATATGCCAACAAATTTGGAAAACTCAGCAGTGGCCACAGGACTGGAAAAGGTCAGTTTTCATTCCAATCCTAAAGAAAGGCAATGCTAAAGAATGCTCAAACTACCGGACAATTGCACTCATCTCACACACTAGTAAAGTAATGCTCCAAATTCTCCAAGCCAGGCTTCACCAATACATGAACCAGGAACTTCCAGATGTTCAAGCTGGTTTTAGAAAAGGCAGAGGAACCAGAGATCAAATTGCCAACATCCGCTGGATCATCAAGAAAGCAAGAGAGTTCCAGAAAAACATCTATTTCTGCTTTATTGAAAATGCCAAAGCCTTTGACTGTGTGGATCACAATAAACCGTGGAAAATTCTGAAAGAGATGGGAATACCAGACCACCTGACCTGCCTCTTGAGAACCCTATATGCAGGTCAGGAAGGAACAGTTAGAAGTGGACATGGAACAACAGACTGGTTCCAAATAGGAAAAAGAGTTCATCAAGTCTGTATATTGTCACCCTGCTTATTTAACTTAATTGCAGAGTACATCATGAGAAATGCTGGACTGGAAGAAACACAACCTGGAATCAAGATTGCTGGGAGAAATATCAATAACCTCAGATATGCAGATGACAC
Organism: Oreotragus oreotragus; assembly: GCA_006410675.1. Classification (NCBI taxonomy): domain Eukaryota; kingdom Metazoa; phylum Chordata; class Mammalia; order Artiodactyla; family Bovidae; genus Oreotragus; species Oreotragus oreotragus. The sequence continues at coordinate 245,762 of SJYX01014288.1, forward strand.
CACCCTTATCGCAGAAAGTGAAGAGGAACTGAAAAGCCTCCTGATGAAAGTGAAAGAGAAGAGTGAAAAAGTTGGCTTAAAGCTCAACATTCAGAAAACTAAGATCATGGCATCTGGTCCCATCATTTCATGGGAAATAGATGGGGAAACAGTGGAAACAGTGTCAAACTTTATTTTTTGGGGTTCCAAAATCACTGCAGATGGTGATTGCAGCCATGAAATTAAAAGACGCTTACTCCTTGGAAGGAAAGTTATGACCAACCTAGACAGCATACTAAAAAGCAGAGACATTACTTTGCCGACTAAGGTCCGTCTAGTCAAGGCTATGGTTTTTCCAGTGGTCATGTATGGATGTGAGAGTTGGACTGTGAAGAAAGCTGAGCACCAAAGAACTGATGCTTTTGAACTGTGGTGTTGGAGATGACTCTTGAGAGTCCCTTGGACTGCAAGGAGCTCCAACCAATACATTCTAAAGGAGATCAATCATGGGTATTCATTGGAAGGACTGATGCTGAAGCTTAAACTCCAATACTTGGTCACCTCATGCGAAGAGTGACTCATTGGAAAAGACTCTGATGCTGGGAGGGATTGGGGGCACGAGGAGAAGGGGACGACAGAGGATGAAATGGCTGGATGGCATTACCAACTCAATGAACATGAGTTTGAGTAAACTCTGGGAGTTGGTGATGGACAGGGAGGCCTGGCGTGCTCCGATTCATGGGGTCGCAAAGAGTTGGACATGACAGAGTGATTGAACTGAACTGAACTGAGGTTGGTCATAACTTTCCTTCCAAGGAATAGGCATCTTTTAATTTCATGGCTCCAGTTACCATCTGCAGTGATTTTGGAGCCTCTCAAAATAAAGTCAGCCACTGTTTCCCCATCTATTTGCCATGAACTCATGGGACTGGATGTCATGATCTTTGTTTTCTGAATGTTGAGCTTTAATCCAACTTTTTCACTCTTCTCTTTCACTTTCATCAGGAGGCTTTTCAGTTCCTCTTCACTTTCTGCGATAAGGGTGGTGTCATCTGCATATCTGAGGTTATTGATATTTCTCCCAGCAATCTTGATTCCAGGTTGTGTTTCTTCCAGTCCAGCATTTCTCATGATGTACTCTGCAATTAAGTTAAATAAGCAGGGTGACAATATACAGACTTGATGAACTCTTTTTCCTATTTGGAACCAGTCTGTTGTTCCATGTCCACTTCTAACTGTTCCTTCCTGACCTGCATATAGGGTTCTCAAGAGGCAGGTCAGGTGGTCTGGTATTCCCATCTCTTTCAGAATTTTCCACGGTTTATTGTGATCCACACAGTCAAAGGCTTTGGCATTTTCAATAAAGCAGAAATAGATGTTTTTCTGGAACTCTCTTGCTTTCTTGATGATCCAGCGGATGTTGGCAATTTNATTGGGAAGTGTTAAAACATGTCAAAGGAAACAAAGAGATTCTTTTTGAAGGAGTTAAGATATTTTCTATCCCATATTCCTCTGGTATTAGTTTCAAAGTCTTATATCACACAAAAATTATTTGCTTTCAAAATACAATACTATTAAAGGAATTCTCACATTTTAAAAAACGTTTTATTTTGTGTTGGAGTGTAGCTGATAAACAATATTGTGATAGTTTCAGGTGGACAGCAAAGAAACTAAGCCATACATACACATGTATCTACTCTCCCCCAAACTTCCCTCCCATCCAGGCTGCCACCTAACACTGAGCACAGTTCCCAGTGCTAAACAGTAGAACCTTGTTGGTTATCCATTTTAAATACTGCAGTGTATACAAGTTGATCCCAAACTTCCTAACTATCCCTTCTTCCCATCTTTTTCCCTGGCAACCATAAATTTGTTCCCAAAGTCTGTAAATTTACTTCTGTTTTGTAAATAAGTTCATTTTTAACAGTTCTTCTTAGAGGAATTCTCACATTTTGACTGTAAAGCCCTAGAAACTAAGTCATAAACATACTGTCTTAAGCCTAGATTTTCCAGTGAATTATGCTAAAATAATACTAGAAAGCAGAAGACCCAGGTTTGATCCCTGGATCAGGAAGATCGCCTAGAGAAAGGAAAGGCTACCCACTCAAGTATTCCTGCCTGGAGAATTCCATGGACAGAGGAGCCTGGTGGGTTATAGTCTNTGGATGTGAGAGCTGGACTGTGAAGAAGGCTGAGCGCCGAAGAATTGATGCTTTTGAACTGTGATGTTGGAGAAGACTCTTGAGAGTCCCTTGGACTGTAAGGAGATCCAACCAGTCCATTCTGAAGGAGATCAGCCCTGGGTGTTCTTTGGAAGGAATGATGCTAAAGCTGAAACTCCAGTACTCTGGCCACCTCATGCGAAGAGTTGACTCATTGGAAAAGACTCTGATGCTAGGAGGGATTGGGGGCAGGAGGAGAAGGGGACGACAGAGGATGAGATGGCTGGATGGCATCACTGACTCGATGGACATGAGTCTGAGTGAACTCCGGGAGTTGGTGATGGACATGGAGGCCTGGCGTGCTGCAATTCATGGGATCGCAAAGAGTCGGACACAACTGAGCGACTGAACTGAACTGAACTGAATGTCAGTAAAGACACTTTGTGGAGAGGTGTGGTGTGCAGTCAGTCCCATTCCACTCCCACCCAGCAAAAGGGCCTACTTTCCCTGAATCTGTCATGGCAAAGCACATCTGAGTGGATGAGAAGTGAACGCACGTAAAACCTGGTTCAGGGTTGCCTTAGATTCTGTCTGAAAGGGCTCTCTAATGAGAATTCTGGCAGAAGGAAGCTTGAGCCTGACCTCTGGACTACTGGGTGGATCACAAGCATTCTGAGAACTACACATATATATCTGTATATAAATTGATATTTTCTTGCTTTATTTTTAAATTCAGAGTGATCAGAAAAAAATGTGTAACCTGCTTAAATTTTCATCTAAAAAAAGTGGATCTTGAATAAATTTAAACAGACTCTTGGAAAACAAAAAGTTGCTTTGTGATTGTGTCTCAAGATTCCTATTTAACATACTGAGTAAAAATGAAAATTTCTTCAAAAGAGTAAAGAAGGAAGGAAATGAGTGTGTTTCAAAATTTAAATAATTAATTTTTTCTATTTTATTGTTTTTTTTAATGAAATACTTTCTTTTAGAGTGTATTTCCATGTTTGAAACTCTAGGCAAGAATTTAAACTTTAATGCTAAATAACTGAATTAAAAATTCATTTAAAATATCTTACAATTTGCAATGTTTACATGTAAAATGCATAATTTAAGAGCTGAATTGGCAGCATTTTGCAGACTTGAATCTTTTCTTAGTACTTTCGCCCAAGAAAAATTAAGTCAACTCATGAATTCTGAATGACTCTTAGCAATTAAACAAGAAAGACAAGAAGCACATGGCCCCTGTTTCCTCCCAAGAGTTGAAACCATGAATAACAGTTGTCTATACTCTTTCTTTAGAGCTCTGTTTCCCAAGATTTAAGGCAGAAAGAGTCACATTTTCTCAGACCAAGAAATACATGTTGAGGGGAAAAAAGCTGGCAGCAAAGAATCCTTAGAAATCTGAAGAAGGATCATCCACACTACCCAGCCAAGAGAACAAAGGAATTTGACAGTGATGGGCTGGACTCAAAGGACACAAGGCCTCCCCTACAACTCCATGAGGGCCAGAATACCCGAAGTTCAGAAGCAGCATTGGCACAAGCATTCCAACTGAGACGCTGAAATAGTGTTTGCCGATGTCTATGGAGCATGTTTTCATGTTTCAGGATCAGCCCAACTCCCAGAACAGTGCTCTGGGAATATGGTTAGCAAAGCATCAAAGGATTTCATGGTACCTGGGGAGACCTATGCTGCCCTTTCACACAAAATGTCAGTATCAGCAGTCATATAAAGTGTATTGACTTATATGATTCCCTCATGATTTCTTAAGTGTTATTTCATGGATACAAAAGTTATAAAATTCACTTAGTCTGCTCAAATTCAGTTTTTTAGTTCCAGCAAATTGGTATAAATTTCAAAAAAAAAAAAAACAAAAATTTTATGCTATATTCATTTCCTGGAAGAAATTATGGAATGACACAAATCTCTAACGTCGTAGGGATTTTTAAAGAAATCATTTTCTCTTCATATTTCAAGCAATGTTTAATCAGATGAAATAATCTATGTTTACAACTGTTATTATTATATAATGTTAAAGTGAAAGGCTTACACGCTCAGTCGTGTCCAGTTCTTTGCAACCCCATAGACTATAGTCCACCAGGTTCCTCTGTCCACGGAATTCTCCAGGCAAGAACACTGGAGTGGGTTGCCATTTCCTACTCCAGGGGATCTTCCTGACCCAAGGCTTGAACCCAGGTCTCCTGCATTGTAAGCAGATTCTTTACTTTCTGAGCCACCAGATGTTCATTGTATAATATTAACTGCAATCTTAACTAGAAAACAATATGTTAACTGACATTAAATTAGGTGTTGGCCATCAACACAGCACTAAACTAAATGAAGAGTAAATATTTGGTTAATCTGATCAATGTAGATGGCTCTGTTATGCACAGGTCATCTACATTAATCAATTTACAGGATCACTGCCAAGTCTCTACTTCATTTTATGCCTATTAAACAATATGCATACTTTATTGTTGGTATACAAAGGCAGGCTACCACAAAATTACACGTCCTCATCTTCTGACTGTACACACGCCCCACGGTGTTACAGTGTTGTAATTCCATGGTATCATGGTGTCTCTTTAAAGGTCACAGCAGTGCCTTCGCACTGACTCCTCCTTTACAACAATAAGCATTCCTCAAGAAACATGCCAAGGGCAAACAGCGTGCCAGGGGCCCCAAATAATGATACTATTTCCTTAGAGCAGGCCTAGAGGTGAGACTGAGGTCCAGAGGGAGGCCAAGGCCTTGTACTGAATCAGTGCTCACACTCTACATCAATTAGCATGCCCCTCTGTGACTCTGCAAGCAATCAAAAGGATACACACTTGCCTATTTAGCCCCTTCATGACATGGCATGTCCATTACATGGGTGACTTCTACTCAGCAATAACTCCTAGAACGTGATGTGACCTTATCAGAATCTTCTACAGCGAGTCTCCCACTACAATCACTCTCTTCTGATTTTACACCTGGCTTAGGGCACAGATGTTCTACTCCATTTAGGAATCCCCTTACAGCACTGACTACAGGCTAGCAAAGTTACAAATGATTTACACAGATATTCTGTTCGGCTTATATTCTATGACCCAGTCAGCATTTTTAAGTACTTTCAATTACAACTAAATAATATAAAACTCTAGATTATCAACTTATCTTTAAAAACTGTAGGTGTTAGTCATATTGGGCTTCTATTTCTCATGGCAGTTGATTAGCACTGCCTCTTCAGACAAATTATGAGCTCTCCCCATTGCCACAGTCCCCACCACTCCCTACTGTTTACAATATGGTCCACTTTACTCAGTCAGGATACCCACCTGTCTGCTATGAACATCTGGGTTTGCAAATCCTTTTGTAAAACTGAGTAATGTGATTAAAATTATATGTATTGGCTGTAAGATGAAAAAAATAAAATAAAATTATATGTATAAAGAAGCAAGCCACAAAGATAGACCCGGTTTTGCAATGTCATGATGAATGTGATAATATGATTGCTACTACAATCAAAATGCCCTTCAGAGAAGGCAGAATGAAGCAGTTCCTTAAACACAGATCACCATGGTTTGTAACACAGGATCTCGTTCATATTCTGGATACAAGTGACTATGCCAGGAATCAGCACCTACAGATCAGACAGCTGTTCATGAGGTAACTGTCATAGATCCTTGTCAAAAGATGTACCAAATACAACAGTGCCTGGCAAATCCAATAGGACTTTTCTCCTGTTGAACAGACTGAGAAAGAAGCAGCATGTGAAGAGAAGAGAACTAGATCACCAAAAGAGGAACAGAGAGGTACATTAAATAATACGTGGGTCAAAATCACTAAGAACATAATAGTCTTGTGTATGCACCTAACAACAGAGTTTCAGAGTTCATGAAGCAAAAACCAATAGATCCAAATCATACAAATTAAAATATTCTTCTGTCATTAACAATTACATAAAGTAAATATATAAAAATTCAATTAAAAAAGTAACAAACCAGTAAAAATACAGAACACCTAAACAACCTGCCTCCTGAGAAATCTGTATGAAGGTCAAGAAGCAACAGTTAGAACTGGACATGGAAAAATAGACTGGTTCCAAATTGGGAAAGGAGTAGTACATCAAGGCTGTATATTGTCACCCTGCTTATTTAAATTAGAAGCAAAATACATCATGTGAAATGCCGGGCTGGGTGAAGTACAAGCTGGAATCAAGATTGCCGGGAGAAATATCAATAACCTCAGAAATGCAGCTGACACCACACTTATGGCAGAAAGTGAACAAAAACTAAAGAGCCTCTGGATGAAAGTGAAAGAGGAGAGTGAAAAAGTCGGCTTAAAGCTTAACATTCAGAAAACTAAGATCATGGCATCTGGTCCCATCACTTCACGGCAAATACATGGGAAAACAATGGAAACAGTGAGAGACTTTATTTCTTCAGGCTCCAAAATCACTGCAGATGGTGATTGCAGCCATGAAATTAAAAGATGCTTGCTCCTTGGAAGAAAAGCTATGACAAACCTAGACAGCATATTAAAAAGTCATTACTTTGCCAATCGAGGTCCATCTAGTCAAAGCTATGGCTTTTTCAGTAGTCACATATGGACGTGAGAGTNCATGAAATTAAAAGATGCTTGCTCCTTGGAAGAAAAGCTATGACAAACCTAGACAGCATATTAAAAAGTCATTACTTTGCCAATCGAGGTCCATCTAGTCAAAGCTATGGCTTTTTCAGTAGTCACATATGGACGTGAGAGTTGGACTATAAAGAAAGCTGAGCATCAAAGATTGGATGGTTGGATGACATCACCAACTCAATGGACATGAATTTGAGTAGGCTTCAGGAGTTGGTGGTGGACAGGGAGGCCTGGTGCGCCGCAGTCCATGAGGTCACAAAGAGTTGGACACAACTGAGCAACTGGACTAAATACTACCAATGAATTTAACATAACTGAGATTTTTTTAAGACACACTACCCAACATCATGAAATAGGTAGTATTTTCAAGTGCACATGTAACATTCACCAAGACAGGTCATATTCTGAGCTATAAGACTTTAATAAATGTAAAATAATTAAAAATCACACCAAGAATATGAATTAAATTGGAACACAATAACAGAAATCCAGAAAATTATCAAATGTTTCTAAAAATCCACTTCTAAATAATTCATGGGTCAAAAGTCAAATTTCAAGGCAAATCAGAAAATTTTTTGAATTGCACAAAAATTAAAACACAAAATATAAAATTTTATGGGAGGCAATGAAGCACTATTTTGAGGAAAATTAATAGCATCTAAATGCTCACAGTATAAAAGGAGAAAGGTTTACAATCAACAACCTTAGCACCTACCTTGAGAAACTAAGAAAAGTCAGAAGCAAGTCAAAAGAAGAAAAGTATAAAATAATATAGAATTCAGAGCTTCCCTGGTGGCTCAGTGGTAAAGAACGCATCTGCCAATACAGGAGACACAGGTTTGATCCCCGGTCCAGGAAGATCCCACCTGGCATGGAGCAACCAAGCTTGTGCACCACAGCTACTGAGCCTGGGCTCTAGAGCCCGGAACTGCACCTGTTGAGCCCATGTGCTGGGACTGCTGAGGCCCAGCCACCCTAGAGCCCACGCTTCGTAGTTGCAGAAGCCACCACGAGGAGCCGTGCAGCAAAGAGCAGCCCCCACTCTCTGCAACTACGGAAAAGCCCGTGCACCGCGGCCAAGAACCAGCACAGCCAAAACAGAAATCAACAGAACTGCTTTTTAAAAGAGAATATGAAGTTTTAAAAAGTGAAGACAGGAAAATTATTAATGAAGCAAATCACTAAAATCGCAAGCTGGTTCTCTCAGAAGTCAACAGTTGATAAATCTTCAGCCAGACTGATTAAGAGTAGAAAAGAGAAGATATATATTACCATTATGAAAGAAGGGACGTAACTACAGATTCCAGAGACAGTGAGAGAATAACAAAGGGATATTATAAACAACTTTATGTTAATATACATTTGGAAATACAGATGAAATGAACAGGTCCCTTGAAAGACAGAAACTACCAAAGCTCTCTGTAAAACACATGACCTGACTAGCCCCCAGTTCAGTTCAGTTCAGTTCCGTCGCTCAGTCACGTCTGACTCTTTGCGGCCCCATGAATCGCAGCACGCCAGGCCTCCCTGTCCATCACCAACTCCCGGAGTTCACCCAGACTCACGTCCATCGAGTCCGTGATGCCATCCAGCCATCTCATCCTCTGTCGTCCCCTTCTCCTCCTGCCCCCAATCCCTCCCAGTATCAGAGTCTTTTCCAATGAGTCAACTCTTCTCATGAGGTGGCCAGAGTATTAGAGTTTCAGCTTTAGCATTATTCCTTTCAAAGAAATCCCAGGGCTGATCTCCTTCAGAATGGACTGGTTGGATCTCCTTGCAGTCCAAGGGACTCTCAAGAGTCCTTTCCAACACCCCAGTTCATTTAAAACAATGAGTTAATTTGCATTTAAGAATCCATTGACCAAGATAATACCAGGTCCAAATGGCTTCAATTGTGAACTCCTCTGCCAAATGGTTAATGAAAAAATAATGCTAATTCTATATATAAATTCTTCCAGAAAAAAAAGGGGAACATTCCCCAACTCATTTTATGAGGCTGAAATTGCCCTGATACTAAAATCCAACAAAGACAATATATGCTAAGAAAATTACACACCAACATCCCTTCTAAATATAGGCATAAGCCTTTAACAAATTATTAGCAAATTGAATCCAGCAATATATAGAAAAATAATTAATCATGACAAGTGATATTTACCCCTTTAAATGCAAGATACATTCAGTATTTGAAATCAACATTCAGTATTTATCAAGCCAATATACTAAAAAATATAAATATGTGTATGTGTGCATGTAGTCTTTTCAATGAGTACAGAAAAATGACAAAACTATTTACCTATTATAAAAACTCTCTTCAAACAAGGAAGAGTATAAACTTCCATAAATTGGTAACAAATATCTATAAAAAAAGAGAGAGAACATTATATTTAATGACAAAAGGTTACTTTCACTTAATGGCTAAACTTGCTTTCCTCCTATGATCAGAAACAAGGCAAGGATATCTGCTCTCACTACATCCTTTCGACACAGAGGTCCTAGTCATTGCAATAAGGCAAGGATAAGAAACAAAAGGCATATGGATTGGAAAGGAAAAAGAAAAATTATACCAATTATTTGTAGAAAGAGAGAACATTATATTTAATGACAAAAGGTTACTTTCACTTAATGGCTAAACTTGCTTTCCTCCTATGATCAGAAACAAGGCAAGGATATCTGCTCTCACTACATCCTTTCGACACAGAGGTCCTAGTCATTGCAATAAGGCAAGGATAAGAAACAAAAGGCATATGGATTGGAAAGGAAAAAGAAAAATTATACCAATTATTTGTAGATAACTCAATCATCTTCATTAAAAATTCTAATGAACCTGCTAAAAGGTAATAAATTCTAACTAATAAATTAGTTGACCAAGGCTGCAGAAGTCAAAGTCGGTATTCAAATACCAACTGTATTTCTATGTGATAGCAGTGAATATTTGGAATTAAAATTTAAAATAATATCACTTTTACAATAGCACCAAAAAGATGAAACACCTGGGAATAACTTTAACAAACTATATGACCTATACAATGAAAATTGTCAAACATTCCTGAGAAAAAGTTAAGGACCCTAAATAAAAAGACTAGCCATGGCCATCAATTTTAATAATGTTAAGATGTCAAGTCTCTCCAAATTCATTTACTGATTTAATACAATCCTAGTCAAAATTCCAGTGAACTGCTTTGTAGAAACAAAGTGCTTCTAAAATGTATGTGTAAAAGTGAAGATTAAAACAGCCAAATTCTGAAAAAGAAGTCTGAGAACTTGCAATATGTGATTTTTAAAATATACTGTAAGCTACAGCATTTAATGGCTTCCCTGGTGGCTCAGAGGTTAAAGCGTCTGCCTCCAATGCGGGAGACCCGGGTTCGATCCCTGGGTCAGGAAGATCCCCTGGAGAAGGAAATGGCAATCTACTCCAGTATTCTTACCTGGAGAATCCCATGGACGGAGAAGCCTAGTAGGTTATAGTCCACGGGGTTGCAAAGAGTCGGACACGACTGAACGACTTCACCTACCTACCTACAGCATTTAAGAATAGGACCAGCTGAGCTCGTTCAAATACTAATGATGATGCTGTTAAAGTGCTGCACTCAATATGTCAGCAAATTTGGAAAACTCAGCAGTGGCCACAGGACTGGAAAAGGTCAGTTTTCATTCCAATCCCAAAGAAGGGCAATGCCAAAGAATGAAACTACTGTACCATTTGCACTCATTTCACATGCCAATAAGGTTATGCTCAAAAGCTTTCAAGCAAGACTTCAGTAGTACGGAAACTGAGAACTTCCAGATGTACAAACTGGGTTTAGAAAAGACAAAGGAACCAGAAATCAAATTGCCAATATTTTTTGGATCATGGAGAAAGTAAGGGAGTTCCAGAAAAACATTTACTTCTGTTTCATTGACTATGCTAAAGCTTTTGACTGAGTGGATCACAACAAACTGTGGAAAATTCTTAAAGAGATGGAAGGATTAGACCACCTGACCTGTCTCCCGAGAAACCGGTATGCGGGTCAAGAAGCAACAGTTAGAACCTTACAAGGAACAACTGACTCATTCAAAACCTGGAAGGGAGTATGACAAGGCTGTATATTGTCACCTTGCTTATTTAACTTTATGCAGAGTACCCCATGTGAAATGCCAAGCTGGATAAATCACAAGCAGGAATCAAGACTGTTGGGAGAAATATCAACAACCTCAGGTACGCAGATAGCACTCTAATGGCAGAATGTGAATTGGAACTAAAGAGCTCTTGATGAGGGCGAAAGAAGAGAGAGAAAAAGCTGGCTTAAAACTCAACATTCAAAAAACTAAGATCACGACATCCAGTCTTACTGCTTCATGGCAAACAGAAGGGGAAACGGGGAAGCAATGACAGATCTTACTTTCCTGGGCTCCAAAACCACTGCAGACGGTGACTGCAGCCACAAAACTAAAAGACACTTGCTCCTCGGAAGGAAAACTATGATAAACCTAGACAGTGTATGGGAGAAGGCAATGGCATGCCACTCCAGTACTCTTGCCTGGAAAATCCCATGGACAGAGGAGCCTGGTAGGCTGTAGTCCATGGGATCGCGAAGAGTCGGACACGACTGAGCGACTTCACTTTCACTTTTTACTTTCATGCATTGGAGAAGGAAATGGCAACCCACTCCAGTGTTCTTGCCTGGAGAATCCCGGGGACAGGGGAGCCTGGTGGGCTGCCGTCTATGGGGTCGCACAGAGTCGGACACGACTGAAGTGACTCAGCAGCAGCAGCAGACAGTGTGTTAAAAAGCAGAGACGTGAGTTTGCCGACAAAGATTCATTTGGTCAAAGGTATGGTTGCTCCAGTAGTCATGTATGGATGTGAGAGCTGGACCATAAAGAAGGCTGACTACCAAAGAACTGATGCTTTTGAACTGCAGTGCTGGAGAAGACTCCTGAGAGTCCCTTGGACAGCAAAGAGATCCAACCAGTCCATCCTAAAAGAAATCAGCCCTGAATATTCATTGGAAGGACCGATACAGAAGCTACAATTCTTTGGCCACCTGATGTGAAGAGCTGATTCACTGGAAAAGACTCTGATGCTGGGAAAGACTGAAGGCAAAAAGGGAAGGAGGCAGACGAGGTATAATAAGGTCGGACAGTAACACTAACTCAATGGACATGAATGTCAGCAAACTCCAGGGGCTAGTGGAGGACAGAGGAGCCTGGCACACTACAGTTAGCATTTAACCATGCTGCTGCTGCTGCTGCTAAGTCGCTTCAGTCGTGTCCAACTCTGTGCAGCCTCATAGCTGGCAGCCCACCAGGCTCTGCCGTGCCTGGGATTCTCTAGGCAAGAACACTGGAGTGGGTTGCCATTTCCTTCTCCAGTATTTAACCACAGTATCCAAAAATTCAAATCCTAGGTATTTCTCCAAGAGACGTAAAAAAATACATCCACACAAAATAATCTTATATACAAATGTTCATAACATTTTTACTCACAGTAGCCAAGAAAAGTTGGGAAAAACTCAAATGCACAGCAACTCAAGAATGAAAAAAAAAAAAACTGTGGCATAGCCATACATTGGAAAATTACTCATTAACAGAAAGGAACCAACTTCTGACACATGCAACACAGATAAATATCAAAGGCATTAAGCTAAGCAAAAGAACACAGAAACAAAAACTATATACAGTATGCATTCACATTTTTTAAAAAGTTGTTATTGTGGTAAAAGGAAAACCATGGGGGCAGAAAATGGGCCTGAGCTTGGGCAGAGAGGAAAGGGCATTCGGAAGACTACATGGGGGCCTAACTTCTCTGGGTTCTCAGTTCAGTTCAGTTCAGTTGCTCAGTCATGTCCAACTCTTTGCAACCCCATGGACTGCAGCACACCAGGCCTCCCTGTCCATCACCAACTCCCAGAGTTTACTCAAACTCATGTCCATTGAGGTTACTCAAACTCATGTCCATTGAGTCAGTGATGCCATCCAACCATCTCATCCTCTGTCATCCCCTTCTCCTCCTGCCTTCAATCTTTCCCAGCAGCAGGATCTTTTCCAAGGAGTCAGTTCTTTGCATTAGGTGGCCAGCGTGTTGGACTTTCAGCTTCAGCATCCGTCCTTCCAATGAATATTCATGACCGATTTCCTTTAGGATTGACTGGTTGGATCTCCTTGCAGTGAAAAGATTCAAGATTAATCTGATTTTCAGTTCACACAATCATTGAGACATCCAGAAAAACAAGCTCAGGGCTAAATTTCTTGGAAAACACCCAAAACTGTGTTCTAAAACTGGCTTGATAAGAAAACCGCTGTATCTGTCCCTGTCACCAAACCCCAAATGTCAGAACCCTACTGCAACTAATACTAATGCCAGGTCTCCAGCAGGCACTCAACCCTGCACCACCACCTCCCCCAGAGCCACACTCTCTGCTGCAGCCTACGCTCAACACAGAGCCCGTTTCACACACGGTTCTCTTCCAACTCACAGTTTCACCTCAGTGCCTCCAACTGGAGAATGACATCTAAGCAGCGGAAGAGGCTAGAAATTTGAGTTCTATTTCTGACCCAGGGAAGATGGAGCCATAACGTGGACATTTCTCCAAATGCAGAAATGATACTCAATATATAATGACCACACGTGAATAGGACAGATATTGAGAACAACAGGCTGTAAATGAAAACACTGAAAGTTCTCTTTTTTCTCCCCTACTTCTTCTAAGCCTTTCTTTGTTAATTAAGCATTCTGTATTTCCTCACCTCAGAAGCTTTTGCAAGCTGGAAAGCTGGAACGAGCAAAGACAAATAGGCTTCCTATCTCTAGGGAAAGCCTGGGCTCACTGAGGAAATTGTCCTGAGGAAAAGGAGGCAGGAAGGGCTCTCTCTGAGCTTAGAGAGGAGAAATGGGGCTAGCAGGAAGGGCATAGATGCCGGCCAACTTCCCAGAGAAGAGGGCTTCCAAGCTCTGTTACCTCAGAGGCCAAGGTAAACCACAGTGCCTCAAAAAAGACGGCTGCCCCCGGACACTGGGCCTCTGGCACCACAAGATGCCCTGTGTTCTACACAGCACAGAGATGCAGAGCAATATTTTAGCCAACCCTGCAGCTCAAACATGGGCAATGTTAGTAGTTACGCCACAGGGGACCAGAGGGGTCCCTCTGCCAGTGTTTTGGCTCTATACGAGCCCTTGCAGTGTGGAGGAGGGCGCCTCAATAATAATTGATATTAAACTTACTGCCAGATGGATAAGAAGAGAGCTTCAAATTTGAATTTAACTTAAATAGATGCATAGCATTTTTTGCACACCTCTACAGGTCCTAGGAATAAGTATGATTTAAAAGTAAATCTGAACGCCCCAAGGATTATATGATTGGCTTTTTTTTTTTTTTAATCCCCATGCTTTCAAATTTCAGAAATCACTATTAACAAAGAGGGCAGGGCACAGGGAGTGAAAACTGACAGTCTATGAGCTATTTTTTTCAGTATTTTCAGTTTTCAGTGTTTGTCTTTTCAGGATTGTCTTTTACTAATAGGGGCAACCTTTTGCCAAACCTGAACATGTAAGTCACTGGCCTTTTCCAGGCAGTGGAGAGTAAAAATGTTTTCTACCATTTAGCTTTCTCAAGACCTTCTAAAATGTAGGCTTTTAATCCAGACAATGACTAGGGTGGGAAGAATGTACTTTTCTTTTCTGGTGTAGTTTTGTTGTGTTCTCTAAAGAAATTACAGAGCTCTTTAGCTTATATTTTTACAGGCCTTTCTGACATTGTGATACTATAGCTAAACACCAGTATCAATCTGGTTAGCAGACTGAAGATTTATATTGCGAATACTAACTAGAGTTTCCAGATGGCAAAAGGCCAGATAAATGGCCTTTACTGTTAAATACAACCACGTCCTCTCAGCTTCACCATGTGGTTGAATATGGTCCCACTTGGCTATAATGAGCAAGCTTCATTTGTTTAATGAAGCATTCATATGATAAAAGAGGCTAAATCAAAAGTCGAGTTATTTATGAACAAATAAAGCCATCTGAAGCCATCAGGAAGGGTGTTATATTCTGAAACCAATTAAATTCTTTTTTAAAAAACGACTCAACTGAAATTTTATTCTTGTTCACCAATAACACTGCCTCTTTCCAAACTAAACACTACTTTTTAAAAATTTTTCTTGATTTGCAGAATATGTTTGTGTCAGTGACAGCTTATCTAACTAGTTTAAAGCATTCTTTGGTGTGTACAACATGAAAAGATAAGAAATTTAAAATGTGGAGGAAGTAAGATCAGCAAAACAAACAGGCAACCTATGGAATGGAAAAAATATTTACAAATCATATATCTGATAAGGAGTTAACATCCAAAATATAAAAAGAACTCATGTAATTCAACACCAAAAAGTAAATAAACAGTCCAACTGAAAAAGGAGCAGAGGATCTTTCCAAAAATGATATACAGATGGCCAACAGGTATATGAAAAACCTCACCTTTCATCCATCACCAGGGAAATGCAAATCAAAACCACAATGCGATATCACCTCACACCTGTAAGAATGGCTATGTGAAAAAGTCAAGAAATAAAAATTGTTGGCAAGGATGTGGAGACAAGAGAATCCGTGTCTGTACTGTTTGTGGGGATATGTTGATAAACTGGTACAGTCACTATGAAAAACAATATACAGCCTCCTCAAAAAATTAAAAAATAGAACTACCATATGATCCAACAATACCACATCTCAGTATTTACCTGAAGAAGATGAAAACACTAATTTGAAAAGATTTCTATACCCCCATGCTCGTTTCAGCAGCACTTACAACAGCTAAGTCATGGAAACAACCAAAGGTCCCCAGATGGATGAACAGATAATGAAAATGTGATATCCATGTACAATGGACGATCACTCAGCCATAGAGACTGAAATCTTGCCACTTGCAATAACATGAATGGACCATGAAAACATTATGCTAGGTAGAATCAGATAGAAAATGATAAATATCATACTATCTTACTTATATGTGGAATAGAAAAAAAAAAAAAAACAGAAACACCAAGGTCAAAAATATAGAGAACAGATTATTAACTGTCTAAGGCAAGAGGGTGGTCCAAATAGGGGGTCTAAAGGTACAAATTTCTACTTCTAAAGTCATGAGGATACAATGTACAGCATGATGACTAGAGTTAATAAACTTTATTGCATATTTCAAATTTCAAATAAATTAGCTAGGAGAACAAATCTTGAAAGTTGTGACCATAAGAGGAATAAACTTCATGTATGGTGACAGATGTTAACTGGACATACTGTGGTGATCATTTTGCAATGTGCTCTTATATGCCCTCACTCAGTTATGCCCAGCTCTTTGTGCCCCTATGGACGGTGCAGCCCACTAGGCTCCTCTCTGTCCACGGGATTTTCCAGGCAAGAATGTTGGAATGGGTTGCCATTTCCTTCTCCAGCGATGTTCCCAACCCAGGGGTCAAACACAGGTCTCCTGCATTGGCAGGCAGATTCTTTAGCACTGAGCCACTTGGGAAGCCCCTTCATTTTGCAGTATACAAATATCAAATCACTATGTTGTACACTTTAATACAATGTTTATATCAACTGTACTGCAACTAAAAAATGTGAAAATAGGGAATTTTGTTATCTATCCTAATAGAAACTTAGAAATCTAAGAATGCAGACAGAGGCAATATGACATCAGAATTACATCCTGACACACTGAGTCTAAGTACTCTCCGTGACCTTCAGTGAATATGGCCTTCGCCTGTTTTTCTAACCAGTTTCACAGCCCTTTCTCCCTCATGGACTTTTCTCAGGTCCAGGAATACAGTGCCTTACCTGGATTTATTATGTTCTCTTCCCATAGCTTGAAATACTCACACGCACACCCCATAATGACCCTTCTAATTCCTAGCTATCATTCAGATTTCAAATTGTCACTGGCCTCCAGAACTGTCATATTTCCCTTGAAATGCCTTCACAGCATTCTGCAGCTGCTGCTGCTGCTGAGTCACTTCAGAAGTGTCCGACTCTGTGCAACCCCATAGACGGCAGCCTATACTTCCTGAAAATTGTCAGACCGCCTCAACAGATTCTGAGTAGAAACCATATGCCCAGGTCCAGCATGCTCAATAACACAGCAAATGTTCAATGTGCGTTTGATAATAGTCATCAAGAATTTATAAGCCAAATACTCTAAGTACTTTTATAAGCCTAGCAACAAACAAGACTGGGAAGTGATAGGATTAGTAATCATATTTTAAACATAAGATGCCAAGGTCCAAAAATGCTAAAAAATACTAACAATGGAAAGGGCGCAGGACTTAGAATTCAGTGACAGCTACTTACTAGCTGTGTAACTTTGGACATGTTAAACCCTTTGAGTCTTAAGTTATCTTGCATTTTTAAGAAAAGGGACAAAAATATCAGCCTCACAAGGTTACTTGGATGAAGTGCACCTTAAGGACCTGGCTTAAAGGAATCCCTTAATGCATAATAATTTAATCTGATCTCAGGAAGATAACCAAAAGTAGTATTAAGTAATAAAAAAGAAAGTATATATTCACCTAGAATCACAATTGTCTGAATAGCATGAAAATTCCCAAGAAAATAAACAGTGGAAACAATGTCAGACTTTTTTGGGGCTCCAAAATCACTGCAGATGGTGACTGCAGCCATGAAATTAAAAAACGCTACTCCTTGGAAGAAAAGTTATGACCAACCTAGATAGTATATTCAAAAGCA
>SJYX01014288.1:263262-297691 GCA_006410675.1 Oreotragus oreotragus
TGAATAGCATGAAAATTCCCAAGAAAATAAACAGTGGAAACAATGGCAGACTTTTTTGGGGCTCCAAAATCACTGCAGATGGTGACTGCAGCCATGAAATTAAAAAACGCTACTCCTTGGAAGAAAAGTTATGACCAACCTAGATAGTATATTCAAAAGCAGAGACATTACTTTGCCGACTAAGGTCCGCCTAGTCAAGGCTATGGTTTTTCCTGTGGTCATGTATAGATGTGAGAGTTGGACTGTGAAGAAGGCTGAGTGCTGAAGAATTGATGCTTTTGGACTGTGGTGTTGGAAAAGACTCTTGAGAGTCCCTTGGACTGCAAGGAGATCCAACCAGTCCTTTCTGAAGGAGATCAGCCCTGGGATTTCTTTGGAGGGAATGATGCTGAAGCTGAAACTCCAGTACTTTGGCCACCTCATGTGAAGAGCTGACTCTCTGGAAAAGACTCTGATACTCGGAGGGATTGGGGGCAGGAGGAGAAGGGGACGACAGAGGATGAGATGGCTGGATGGCATCACTGACTTGATGGATGCGAGTCTGAGTGAACTCCAGTAGTTGGTGATGGACAGGGAGGCCTGGCGTGCTGCGATTCATGGGGTCGCAAAGAGTCGGACACGACTGAGTGACTGAACTGAACTTATTTCTGACATATACCTATAGCTCTGACATTTTCATTATTAAGAGCTATACAAAGTTAGGCTAGATGTCATGATCTTAGTTTTTTTTTTATATATACAAA
Source organism: Oreotragus oreotragus (assembly GCA_006410675.1). NCBI lineage: Eukaryota > Metazoa > Chordata > Mammalia > Artiodactyla > Bovidae > Oreotragus > Oreotragus oreotragus. Next base: position 264,006 of record SJYX01014288.1, read on the forward strand.
GTTATGCTTAAGCATATAGTTAAGAGAAAAATGCTTTTGATAAATGGATTACTACATATTCATATCCTCCATGACCCAAGTAAAAAGGTAAAAGACTGAATACATTCACATGACAAAGCAGGAGTGAAGCTCAAAAATTTAAATACGAAGTAAAAATATCAAAGAAACAGTAGAAAACAACCCAGTAGAAATAAAAAGGCAAATCTAAATGAAACCAAAGACTGTACAGGAAGGACAAGCAAGAAGAGAACGGGGGAAGGTAATGGGGCTAGAAGGCCCTGTATTGTTGACAGTATCTGAGCCACTGATTAATGTTATTTCTAAGCAGATTAACCAAATCCCAACTGTTCTACATCAGGTCCTTTCTCTAAGCCTGTCCTCCCTCTGACCAGCAAATAAAGAATAAATTAAAATTTTAAACACACAAATAGAAGAAAAAAGCCCACCCACACAAAACAGAAATGTACCAAGTGACAATTCACCCTAATTTCCTCTTCTTTCCTTTCATTCTGTGCTTCTACTAAAATGATAACACAACAAAGCTGACAAGTAAAAAAAGAGGAGAATTAGCTCTTCTGTGTAATTTTTAAACTACAGCATGAAGCCATCCACTGTCAGCAATAGGTGGTGCAGTACTGGAGATCATCACAGGAGTGGGAGGGCGTAAAGGGATGGTGCAGGGGGATGGTTATTTCTGTCCCAGAGGCAGGAAGAACTTTTAACCTTCTGATGCTTTTCCTTATCATAACCTTCTCCATAGCAACCACAGAACGGCAGTGGCAAGAAACAGATGAGAAGATAAAAATACACATATGTTATACATGCGGGCACACACACACACACACACACACTCTTACATATAAATCCTGCAAAACTGCAGAATTCAGTAATGGTTTTTAAAATATTACACAGTCCTTTATAATCTCATATTTCTGTGGAAGATTAACCACTAAAAAATAGAACTAAGCAAGCATGGTATGCTTGTTTTTCTTTGGCACTTATATTTGGCAACATATTTATAGCACTTCACAACAGATTTAATCTCTAAAATGAGCCTATTTAACTAAAAAAAAAAAAAATCTTTTTGAGGCTTAACAGATGTCCCAATGTTTGGTCCAGAAGAACAAGCATTTACCTCACCTACTATTCCTAAATAAGAGTGTTATGACAGTAGGGTAAGATTGTGACTTTGTGTCCATTGCACATTATACCGGAGTGAAAAGTTTAAAACTAGAAAAACCAGAAAATGAGAAAAGCTTACTCCACTGACAAGGGCTCTTATGCCAGGTAAAAGCAAAAAAGGACTATAGTCATTCTTTGGGAACCAACTTGCCCTAGTTTGCAGTCACCGTTCCCCTATTCTGGCTTAACTTTGACATTCAAGTTCAGGATTAACAGAGGCACATAAAACAGCAGGTTTCATCATGAAGAGGTCCTGCACCCAGGCAGCTGCTGGGAAGCATGATGTCATCAGAAAAAGCATGGCAACCCAGAGCACCACTGCCTAGAAAGGAAAAGAAGTTTTAGGGTTCCAACAGGAATGACAACATTAGATGAATGAGTGTCTCCCTGCAAGACCTACTCCTTTGAGGAACAGACTGTATTATACATCTTCTCACTGCTGCCATTCCTACTCTCTGGGTGCCTGTTAAAACCTACACTAGAATCCAGCAGGTCTCCCATGAGGAATTTTGGAATGTTTTCTCACCAGTAGGTTCTCTTGACTAAACGGTGAAGTCTTATTACTGGCTCAGTTCAGATATTTACATCCGGTAATTTGCATGTCACAGGAAGATAAATTTTTATGGCTCCCCTTATTAAAATATGTGTTTGTCCAGTGGCTCAGACGGTAAAGCGTCTGTCTACAACGCGGGAGACCCGGGTTCGATCCCTGGGTTGGGAAGATCCCCTGGAGAAGGAAATGGCAATCCACTCCAGGACTATTGCCTGGAAAATCCCATGGACAGAGAAGGCTGGTAGGCTACAGTCCATGGGGTCGCAAAGAGTTGGACACGACTGAACGACTTCACTTATTACGCTTCTGAATAACCAACAAATCACAGAAGAAATCAAAAAAGAAATCAAAATGTGCATAGAAATGAATGAAAATGAAAACACAACAACCCAAAACCTGTGGGACACTATAAAAGCAGTGCTAAGAGGAAAGTTCATAGCAATACAGGCATACCTCAGGAAACAAGAAAAAAGTCAAATAAATAACCTAACTCTACACCTAAAGCAACTAGAAAAGGAAGAAATGGAGAACCCCAGAGTTAGTAGAAGGAAAGAAATCTTAAAAATTAGGGCAGAAATAAATGCAAAAGAAACAAAAGAGACCATAGCAAAAATCAACAAAGCCAAAAGCTGGTTTTTTGAAAAGATAAATAAAATTGACAAACCATTAGCCAGACTCATCAAGAAACAAAGGGAGAAAAATCAAATCAATAAAATCAGAAATGAAAATGGAGAGATCACAACAGACAACACAGAAATACAAAGAATCATAAGAGACTACTATCAGCAATTATATGCCAATAAATTGGACAACGTGGAAGAAATGGACAAATTCTTAGAAAAATACAACTTTCCAAAACTGAACCAGGAAGAAATAGAAAATCTTAACAGACCCATCACAAGCACGGAAATTGAAACTGTAATCAGAAATCTTCCAGCAAACAAAAGCCCAGGTCCAGACGGCTTCACAGCTGAATTCTACCAAAAATTTCGAGAAGAGCTAACACCTATCCTACTCAAACTCTTCCAGAAAATTGCAGAGGAAGGTAAACTTCCAAACTCATTCTATGAGGCCACCATCACCCTAATACCAAAACCTGACAAAGATGCCACAAAAAAAGAAAACTACAGGCCAATATCACTGATGAACATAGATGCAAAAATCCTCAACAAAATTCTAGCAATCAGAATCCAACAACACATTAAAAAGATCATACACCATGACCAAGTAGGCTTTATCCCAGGAATGCAAGGATTCTTCAATATTCGCAAATCAATCAATGTAATTCACCACATTAACAAATTGAAAAATAAATGCCATATGATTATCTCAATAGATGCAGAGAAGGCCTTTGATAAAATTCAACATCCATTTATGATAAAAACTCTCCAGAAAGCAGGAATAGAAGGAACATACCTCAACATAATAAAAGCTATATATGACAAACCCACAGCAAACATTATCCTCAATGGTGAAAAATTGAAAGCATTTCCCCTAAAGTCAGGAACAAGACAAGGATGTCCACTTTCACCGCTACTATTCAACATAGTTCTGGAAGTTTTGGCCACAGCAATCAGAGCAGAAAAAGAAATAAAAGGAATCCAAATTGGAAAAGAAGAAGTAAAACTCTCACTGTTTGCAGATGACATGATCCTCTACATAGAAAACCCTAAAGACTCCACCAGAAAATTACTAGAGCTAATCAATGAATATAGTAAAGTTGCAGGATATAAAATCAACACACAGAAATCCCTTGCATTCCTATACACTAATAATGAGAAAGTAGAAAACGAAATTAAGGAAACAATTCCATTCACCATTGCAACGAAAAGAATAAAATACTTAGGAATATATCTACCTAAAGAAACTAAAGACTTATATATAGAAAACTATAAAACACTGATGAAAGAAATCAAAGAGGACACTAATAGATGGAGAAATATACCATGTTCATGGATTGGAAGAATCAATATAGTGAAAATGAATATATTACCCAAAGCAATCTACAGATTCAATGCAATCCCTATCAAGCTACCAGCGGTATTTTTCACAGAACTAGAACAAATAATTTCAAGATTTGTATGGAAATACAAAAAACCTCGAATAGCCAAAGCAATTTTGAGAAAGAAGAATGGAACTGGAGGAATCAACTTACCTGACTTCAGGCTCTACTACAAAGCCACAGTCATCAAGACAGTGTGGTACTGGCACAAAGACAGAAATATAGATCAATGGAACAAAATAGAAAGCCCAGAGATAAATCCACACACATATGGACACCTTATCTTTGACAAAGGAGGCAAGAATATACAATGGAGTAAAGACAATCTCTTTAACAAGTGGTGCTGGGAAAACTGGTCAACCACTTGTAAAAGAATGAAACTAGATCACTTTCTAACACCACACACAAAAATAAACTCAAAATGGATTAAAGATCTAAATGTAAGACCAGAAACTATAAAACTCCTAGAGGAGAACATAGGCAAAACACTCTCCGACATAAATCACAGCAGGATCCTCAATGATCCGCCTCCCAGAATACTGGAAATAAAAGCAAATATAAACAAATGGGATCTAATTAAAATTAAAAGCTTCTGCACAACAAAGGAAACTATAAGCAAGGTGAAAAGACAACCCTCTGAATGGGAGAAAATAATAGCAAATGAAGCAACTGACAAACAACTAATCTCAAAAATATACAAGCAACTTATACAGCTCAATTCCAGAAAAATAAACGACCCAATCAAAAAATGGGCCAAAGAACTAAATAGACATTTCTCCAAAGAAGACATACGGATGGCTAACAAACACATGAAAAGATGCTCAACGTCACTCATTATCAGAGAAATGCAAATCAAGACCACAATGAGATACCACTTCACACCAGTCAGAATGGCTGCGATCCAAAAGTCTGCAAGCAATAAATGCTGGAGAGGGTGTGGAGAAAAGGGAACCCTTTTACACTGTTGGTGGGAATGCAAACTAGTACAGCCACTATGGAGAACAGTGTGGAGATTCCTTAAGAAATTGCAAATAGAACTGCCTTATGACCCAGCAATCCCACTGCTGGGCATACACACCGAGGAAACCAGAATAGAAAGAGACACATGTACCCCAATGTTCATTGCAGCACTGTTTATAATAGCCAGGACATGGAAACAACCTAGATGTCCATCAGCGGATGAATGGATAAGAAAGCTGTGGTATATATACACAATGGAGTATTACTCAGCCATTAAAAAGAATACATTTGAATCAGTTCTAATAAGATGGATGAAACTGGAACCAATTATACAGAGTGAAGTAAGCCAGAAAGAAAAACACCAATACAGTATACTAACACATATATATGGAATTTAGAAAGATGGTAATGAGGACCCTGTATGCAAGACAGCAAAAGAGACACAGATGTGTAGAGCGGACTTATGGACTCTGAGGGAGAAGGAGAGGGAGAGGGAGAGGGTGGGATGATTTGGGAGAATAGCATTGAAATTTGTATACTATCATGTAAGAAATGAATTGCCAGTCTATGTTCAATGCAGGATGCAGGATGCTTGGGGCTGGTGTATGGGGATGATCTGGAGGGATGATGTGGGGTGGGAGGTGGGAGGGGGGTTCATGTTTGGCAGTTCGTGTAAAAAAATAAATACAAAAAAATAAAATAAAATAAAATAAAAATAAAAAATAGGGAAAGGAAAGGCAATAAAGGATTTGGACAATACAGGTTAAATGGATGAGGAATAGGGAGAAAATATGTTAATGACAGGTATATTATTATTTAATAGGAAAGAATATCACTAATTCTTTCTAGGCATGAGAAGGGAACTAAGCCAGAGTACTGGTGTGCGTGGTGGGCAGAAGACAGGGGAGGAGGGAGAGAGGAGGAGGAGGCACTGGCTGGGGCCCAGGGTCTGGGGAGCATGGGAGAACCACACTCCATGCTTCCACTCAGCCCTGAGGCTCACGGGAGCCCTGGCTGACCACATTCTACACGTTAATTCAGGCAGGCAACCAAATGCCAGGCACCAGGACGAGTGGCAAATGTGAGACACAGCTGCTACCCTCACGGAATCTACAATCTAGCAGAAATACAGCTGTTAATCAACCAGACACAACAGTGATACATGGTATAGAGAAGACATGCACTTTTGATTCTCTCAGCCTATGTACAGAAATACCATGGAAGCAGGGCTGACTCGTGGTCTGCAACTGCCTCACAAGAGCCCAGACGGTAAACCAGAGGCCACGGCTCTTCCCTGGAGTCCTAGGACTATGTGCCCAGTGCAGAGGGTGTGTGGGCGCCCACTCTGGTTATCCAGCCCTTCCAGAGCTGCCTCAGGTTCAGAGATGATTTCAGTTGAATTTTGATCAAATGATCTTCAGAGGAAGCCTGGACAGGCTGGTCGAGGGGTGTTTTCTTTGGCCTGAGAAAAAATGATGGGGAACTGAAGACTCTGAGCAGGAGAGATGGAACTTTCTGCACAGCTGCCACCTCTCTGCAAAACTTAAGCGGCTCCCTGAGAATAAAGGCTTTAGAGTGAAACTTCTCCAGCCCCACTGCAGTCATAATGAGACAAGCTGCATACAAGAACATCTGTGCTTTCACCGACTTCTGAGGCAAAGGGCTCTGAAAATTATAAAGTGCGCTCAGATATAAGGTAATACAACTACTTTTACAACATGAGTAATACGTTCCTACCATGTGATTCTTAAATTTCTTCACTCCTTTTCTCCCTTCCCCAAACAGCTTCTGGTTGGGGACAAGAAGCAGCAGAGGTTCCAGGCCCTAACAGCTCACCCTTGTACACTGCATACCATCTTAAGTCCTGAGCCCAAGAAGGCCACTCCCCCAGTGCTCTGTGAGCTGCACAGAGTGTCTCACATCATTCCAACATAATCCCTCAGACTCCACGGCTATTCAAATTTGTCTGTGATTTTCAGATTCAGCCCCACAAAAGGAGACTCAGTTTAGTTCAGTTCATTTCAGTTGCTCAGTCGTGTCTGACTCTTTGCGACCCCATGAATCGCAGCACGCCAGGCCTCCCTGTTCATCACCATCTTCCGGAGTTCACTCAGACTCACGTCCATTGAGTCGGTGATGCCATCCAGCCATCTCATCCTCGGTCATCCCCTTTTCCTCCTGCCCCCAACCCCTCCCAGCATCAGAGCCTTTTCCAATGAGTCATCTCTTCACATGAGGTGGCCAAAGTACTGGAGTTTCAGCTTCAGCATAATTCCTTCCAAAGAAATCCCAGGGCTGATCTCCTTCAGAATGGACTGGTTGGATCTCCTTGCAGTCCAAGGGACTCTCAAGAGTCTTCTCCAACACCACAGTTCAAAAGCATCAATTCTTCGGTGCTCAGCCTTCTTCACAGTCCAACTCTCACATCCATACATGACCACAGGAAAAACCATAGCCTTGACTAGGCGGACCTTAGTTGGCAAAGTAATGTCTCTGCTTTTGAATATACTATCTAGGTTGGTCATAACTTTTCTTCCAAGGAGTAAGCGTCTTCTAATTTCATGGCTGCAGTCACCATCTGCAGTGATTTTGGAGCCCCCAAAAATAAAGTCTGACACTGTTTCCACTGTTTCCCCATCTATTTCCCATGAAGTGATGGGACCAGATGCCATGATCTTCGTTTTCTGAATGTTGAGCTTTAAGCCAACTTTTTCGCTCTCCTCNGCATCAATTCTTCGGTGCTCAGCCTTCTTCACAGTCCAACTCTCACATCCATACATGACCACAGGAAAAACCATAGCCTTGACTAGGCGGACCTTAGTTGGCAAAGTAATGTCTCTGCTTTTGAATATACTATCTAGGTTGGTCATAACTTTTCTTCCAAGGAGTAAGCGTCTTTTAATTTCATGGCTGCAGTCACCATCTGCAGTGATTTTGGAGCCCCCCAAAATAAAGTCTGACACTGTTTCCACTGTTTCCCCATCTATTTCCCATGAAGTGATGGGTACTAGGAGCAAAATGGCTTTTGACTGAATAATTAAAAACCATAGGAGCACTGGTGTACATGTGTGTGTATACACACATACACACACACAAACATATACATATACACACATAAACAATCAGAAAATTTAGAGATAAAAATCAGTTACTTGGGTTGGATACCCCCAAAAAAGAAAAAGGAACAGTATTAATAAAACTGCATGAATAAAGTACCTGCTAAGCTGAAGATTAGGAGAAAAATAAGACTGCCACATTACCTACAATTTTCAAATGATTAAGTTTTTTTCCATGGCACACAATAAAAGGAGAAATTGGAGGCCATTCTCAGCCTAGTTTCCTAATGAAAATAATCCTCAAAGGAAACATCTTTATCTCACTTCTCTCCTTGAAGCCAGACTCCAGTAGTGACCATCACCTCATCAGAGAAGCGATAATAAAGGGGAAAGTGACTCTGAGGCCAGAGGTCCAACAATCCCCAATCTGAGTAATCCGCTCCTCAATCACAAGGTTATGACCCGTCTCAACATTACATCTCAAGTTATGTGTGTCTGTATAAAACACTAACAACAGACAAAAATGCCTGAAGAATGAAGGCTGAATCAGACAAGCAGCTCAACTTAAAGTCCATTAGCTGTTCTACTTAAGACAATCATTTCCTTGCTTTTTAAACTTTTTATTTTATACTGGAGTATAGCCAATGAACAGTGTCATGACAGTTTCAGGTAGACAGCATAATAGGGACTCAGTCATACATATACATCTATCCATTCTTCCCCGAACTCCTCTCCCACCAGGCTGCCACATAACATTGAGCAGAGGTCATATAGCATATAGCTGGTCCTGTGCTATATAGTAGGACCTTGTTGGTTATCCATTTTATATAGAGTAAAGGTTATGACCCGTCTCAACATTACATCTCAAGTTATGTGTGTCTGTATAAAACACTAACAACAGACAAAAATGCCTGAAGAATGAAGGCTGAATCAGACAAGCAGCTCAACTTAAAGTCCATTAGCTGTTCTACTTAAGACAATCATTTCCTTGCTTTTTAAACTTTTTATTTTATACTGGAGTATAGCCAATGAACAGTGTCATGACAGTTTCAGGTAGACAGCATAATAGGGACTCAGTCATACATATACATCTATCCATTCTTCCCCGAACTCCTCTCCCACCAGGCTGCCACATAACATTGAGCAGAGGTCATATAGCATATAGCTGGTCCTGTGCTATATAGTAGGACCTTGTTGGTTATCCATTTTATATAGAGTGTACATGTCAATTCCAAACTCCCATCTCTCCCACCCCCATCCTTTCACCCACAGCAATCATAAATTCTCTAAGTCTGTGAGTCTGTCTCTGTTTTGTAAATAAGTTCATTTGTATCATTTTAGACTCAGCATATAAGAGAGATGTCATATGACATTTCTTTCTCTGTCTGACCTCACTCTAGCATGACAATACCTAGGTCCATCCCATGTTGCTGCAAATGGCATTATTTCTTTCTTTTTTAATGGCTGAGTAATAGTCCATTATATATATATATGTACTTCTTTATCCAGTCCTCTGTTGATGGACATTGAGACTGCTTCCATGTCTTGGCTATAGTAAACAGTGCTGAAATGAACATTGGGGTGCATATATTCTTTTAGACTATGTTTTTCTCTGGGTATATGCCCAGAAGTGGGGTTGCAGGGTCATATGGTAGCTCTATTTTTGTTTTTTTTTAAGGAACCTCCATACTGTTCTCCATACTGGCTGTGCCAATTTACATTTCCACCAACAGTGTAGGAGAGTATTTCCTATTTTTTAATTAGGAGCAGATAGGAATAGCCTTCTCCAGATGCCCATACACGAACATTTAGTGGCAAATATTCTTAGACAAAACTGTAACTGTGCCAACTGAGATGGGAACATGGTCTGTAAGAAAAAAACAATCAATTCACGCAATATCTTTGAGGTTTGACAAAAATGACATTCTCCCACCAATCTAGTGGTGGGGTGGTACACTTGGCTTTTAAATCAAAGAGTGGTCTACAAATAGTTTCTCAATTTTATACACTGAAGCTTAAAGAAAAAAAAAGCATTTAAGCTGTACAGACTGCTTCAATCTTACCTTATTTACTAGCTTTCATTTCCCAGTTGTATTAAGCTTAGGGAACTCTGAGACTGATATTCCTGCCTACAGTGAATTTTCTATTCCTTAAAGTATCAGTCACCCAAACTGTATTCGGAAACCAAATCAGTGACCAGATGGCATTTGCCATCGTTGCTCTTCTGTCTTCTTTCATTAAGAGTCTCTTTGAAAGTATTTATTTTGGATGGCTTTGTGTGCCACCCTTTAGGTGCCATTCCCTACAGAGCTCACAGATTCTTTAACTTTTCATGTAAAAGTAAAGGTAAATCCTAGATCATAGTGGCATTTTAATGTTCCATTTTTCATTTGAAGTTTTTCAGAATTTAAGAGTAGAAAGTGACCTTAAATATCATCTAATCCAATCCATTTATTTCAGAAATGAAAAACTTCTCCCACAACAGAGAAATCACAGGTCTGAAATCACCATTAGTACTAGACCTCAAGGCCCAGTTCAGTGTCTTTTCCACTGTATCAGATTTATCACACAAAAGACAGAAAAGCAAATACCCAGGAATAAATCTTAACTATTTATAAATAAGAAGTCTGAAATTTATGTTTCTTTATCTTTTGCACTGTTATTTATTCTATTATTCATTTGGACATTTACCAAATGATGCATGATAGAAAGAAAATGACTGTGAAATCAGCCCAGTCTAATAATTTCTAGGAAACTTAGTTATTTTAAAGCTTTAGGATGAAAAGTGATTAAAATTATAGAGACGACATTAAAATTGGTAGTTTAAATAATTTCAATTATCTATGTTTCATGTCTCCCCACCTTCTAACATATCAGGTCAGAATCCTCATGAAAACATTATTAAATATTCTCTAAACTAGAAAATCAAACATTAGTATTAATGTTTCTGCACGAATTCAAACTAAACAGATATTTGAAAACTTCCTCTATCATAGGGAACATACAAAAGCTTTTTGGCTACAATTAATATCAGAATATTCTATTTATGATAATCTCACACTGTATAAAAATTCAAATGTATTTTTTAAAGTTCTATAACTATTTTGAGAGTTGAATTCAGTAAAAAGTATAAAGCATAAAATATATAAACCATGTACCATAGTTATATGCAGCTGAATCTGGTCATATTACTGTAAAGATAAGTTCTGTAAAAAACCTACAAGTAACTCAACAGCTATTTAAGAAATAAAAGTATGATTATACTATCTAGATCAACATCTGGTCTAGATTCTGTAAATGAAGCTTAGTATAATGCACAATTAAAACATAGCATACTATTGGATAAAGCCAATGATACTACTTGAAATGGTTAGGATAAAGCTGTTTAGTTTACTAAAACTATTAGTTTAAAAAAAAAAAACTGTATATATATATATATATATATACACACTTTCTACTACCAGCCATAAAAGACCAAACAGTATCATACTCTCCCTCTCACTGTGCACAAACTGTCTCACTATTGGATAAAGCCAATGATACTACTTGAAATGGTTAGGATAAAGCTGTTTAGTTTACTAAAACTATTAGTTTAAAAAAAAAAAACTGTATATATATATATATATATATACACACTTTCTACTACCAGCCATAAAAGACCAAACAGTATCATACTCTCCCTCTCACTGTGCACAAATAGCTATAACACAGAGATAAATACATGAAGCAGTTGTTTTCAGAACTTGGAAAAGGGGCATCAGAACTATAGCAAGGTGAGTCCCGTGACGATCCCAGTCTCCTTCCTGGAGGCTCATCCTAGACTTAGTGAAGACAAGTTGAGTTCAAGCAGAACACAGCACACTCCTTAAGCTAAGAAGGCAGACACTCAAATTCGGGGCTGCTGAGGTGGGTGGAATTTGTGGAATAAGTCTTTAAAAGCTGTAAAAAGAGAGTAAAGCTGTAAAAATAATGAGTTCCAGATTCTACACAGGGTTCCTCTCAAGTCTTTAGCTGAAGACGAGTTGCGCATACAAAAGGCGTGTTTCAGTGCAGCTCAAGAGAGAAGAGCTTCTGGGGAGACAAAAAGAGATACTCCAGGCTGAGACAGTCCAGAAGGTTATGGCTCAGGCCTAGGTGAGCCTGTTTCCAGATCTCAGAATCTAAGGGCGAACAGTGTGGAGCCCAGGAGGCCAGCTGATAGAATCAAAAGTCAACGGACAATGGTGGGCAGTTTGGGTGGTCCAGAGATTCTAGGAGGCATGAGAGGAGGTTGCTAAAGCTTCTGCAATTAAGAAGTCTTGGGGTGGAAGGAGAGGCACCCACGGGAGTGCCACTGTGTTGCCATCTGAACAGATTTCACAGCCTTTTATTGTACAGAGTCCCATTTCAGATGGGCTGGTTTGCAAGTAACAGCATATATTCACTTAGGTAAAATCCTTTAATGAAAAATATGTTGTCTCCAAAGCCCGGAAAGATGTTTAGCCTATTTGAACATTTGTGGGTTCTGAAAGAGCCATGAGCTGCTTCTTGACAGTGTCAGAGACAGAGTGGCTCTCAGCTTATCAAGTCAATTTTCAGGATTGTTTACCAAGGTTGCAGGGCCCTTCAGTATGTGTGTGGCAATGGCCCATGCCCTTTGTATTAGAATGTCCTGAATAAGTGCGTGAAGTGAATCTCCCTGGAGGAGAATGTCACCAAGGCAATGTCATACTTGTGCTTTTGTACAAAGCTGGATGTGGTTACGATCTTGCCCGCCAAGTCTGTGTGCAATAATGAGAATAATGATGGACCCCGAGGAGAGCTGGCCAGAGGTGTGCTATATCCCTTCAAAGATAGAGGCAGACACTGCAGAGGCTATTGAAACAGACTGAACAACACATATCAGCCAAATCTCCAACTGTAAGCTATTGATTAGATGGACTCAGTAATCTCTGAAAACAGTCTCTCACTGTTCCATTCTTTCCCCATCTATTTGCCATGAACTGATGAGACCAGATGCCATGATCTTAGTTTTCTGAATGTTGAGTTTTAAGCCAAATTTTTCACTCTTCTCTTTCACTTTCATCAAGAGGCTCTTTAGTTCTTCTTCACTTTCTGCCATAAGGGTGGTATCATCTGTGTATCTGAGGTCATTGATATTTCTCCTGGCAATCTTGATTCCAGCTTGTGATTCATACATCCTGGCATTTCACATGATGTACTCTGCATATAAGTTAAATAAGCAGGGTGACAACATACAACTTTGACATACTCCTTTCCCTATGTGGAACCAGTCTATTGTTCCCTATATTTATTGAGTCAGGAATGGGAGTACAGATTTGTTCAGGAAAAACTGGTAATCCCCCATCCTCCAGGCACATATATTTGAGGCTATTAGCTCTTTCTAAAGAAACCATACCCATACACACGCTCCCTCTATATTCTTCCTTTGTTTAAGGAGTAACACATGGGCTCTATCATAATTGGAAATAGAGATATAATCCCATCCACTAAGCTGGACAGCCATAAGGAATCTGATCTGTTACATCACCCCATCACCTGTTTAAGCTTCCTCCACTTGTTCAACATAGTGAAGATTTTTCAAATTATCATTAAATGATTAAAAATGTTCTATTTCCCATTACACATGTTAAACCATTATTTGGGCAATAGTAAACACTGGTTACCAACATGAGAGGAAGTATTATCATTATGACAGTAACGGTACAAGGCAATAAGCATTTTATAAATTCTATGAAGAATATTTAAGCTTCTCACTGATGTATTTCTTCTGAGTTAGTGAGAAATACACATAAATGCAAACACATATATCAGTTGGTTCAGTTCAGTTCAGTCGCTCAGTCGTGTCCGACTCTTTGCGACCCCATGAATCGCAGCACGCCAGGCCTCCCTATCCATCACCATCTCCCGGAGTTCACTCAGACTCACGTCAATCGAGTTCGTGATGCCATCCAGCCATCTCATCCTCAGTCGTCCCCTTTTCTTCCTGCCCCGAATCCCTCCCAGCATCAGAGTCTTTTCCAATNCAATAATCATTTATTTAATATCTATAAAATCATCTAGCTGTTTGATTTTACTTTTACTGAAATAATATATATAAACAAACATTAAATTCATTCTCAAATTAGTAACAATAAATGAACCATTCATACTGTAAAATCTGTTTAATAAGCAAATGGTTTCTTTTGCCAATTAAACTTTCATGTTCAGAAGCTTATTATTATTATTCCTTTTTCCTTCTAAAACATTCTGTAAGATAGTCTCATATTCTTTTCTATTTAAAGACTTACAGAGATCTGTAGATCAAAAATCTGTAGATTTATATCATAAAGATGCTGCATATTAGAGGATTAGAATTTTGCATCTGGGATTATGACACACTGCTAAAAATAAAAAATAAAACAAAAAAGACTTGTGAAGGAAACAAAAAGAATGCTTCTTTCCTTTTTGCCTTTTTTTTTTTTTTTCAATTCTCAATGCATATGGGAGAGGCTAGGATGGGAGAAAGGGTCAAATTTAATGGTCAAAAACAGAGAAAACTGAAAGTTCGGAGAAAGGAACTAGATTCAGATTTTCCAAATTATTTGTCTATTATCACTTGCCACCTGTAACTAAAATAACAAGCGTCAAGTGTTTATTTAAAAAATGAATGAGACATGGCCTTGTTTAGCTTGGTCAAGTTATTTTCCCCCTTTGGTAGATAGAAGCTTTATATTTAGTGAGCATGATTATTTAGGCTTGAAGTTCTCTTTCGAATCTAGAGATGTGACTCAAATGCTAAATAATTTAAAAATATTCTGAGTTTTTAGGTTTCTTTCTGTCATTAAAAGAAAAATAATTTTTAGCTGTAGCTTATGTAATAAATCTATATATTATGATGTCTAATATCTGTGTCTTGCTTTATGTTAGACGCTCAGTCGTATCTGACTTTTTGTGACTGCATGGTCTGTAACCCACCAGGTTCCTCTGTCAGGATTCTCCCAGCAAGAATACTGGAGTGGGTAGCCATTCCCTTCTCCAGGGGATCTTCCCAGCCCAGGGATTGAACCTGCATCTCCTGCATTGCAGGCAGACTGTTTACTACTGTCTGAAGCCATCAGGGAAGCCCCTTATAGAGTATTTTAAATGTCACAACATAATGATAACAAAGGTCGTTGCATTATTCTTTTAGTACAAACCTAATTGAATTATTGGATTAATTTCTGATGTGAGGGAAATCTTTGGAAGGAGAATAAAGATAATCTTTATTCCAACAGTTGATGGCTCTTACCTTTTTTTGTTTCTTGGCTTGATATCCTCTGTTTCTAATATACAAGTCCAAAATGCCTGCATAATATGATAAACAAAACTGGGCTTTGGACATTCTCTTAGTGAGGTATTGAAATAAAAAGTAGGATATTAGGAAGTAAAGTAAAATATAACTTAAATGTTTTGGCAGAAAAATTACCACAAGCCAAGTGTAAAAACACCCCCAGTTTCCCAATACATTCTAAGGTGGCTGGTCTGGGGTGTGTCTTGATGACCTAGTGCTTAGCATGTAGTAATTTGTACAATAAATGTTTATCTGAAATGTTGTTATTTAAATAAAATTTTTTTATACTTTAAGGAAAAATAAAACAATACTATTTCTTTAGGTCTAGAGAGAGGTTGGAAGACAGGATGTTTTATTCATCTATCATAGCAAGTTTTGTTTTCCTAGCCAAAAATATTATATGTAACACAATGATAGGCATAATGAGGAAAAATTATTAAATGACTTATCTGTATGCCCTCACTTATCCAATGATGTCTTTGATCAAAACTGCCTATTTCTGAGATAGCAAGAAAGAGCGTGCTTTGTATGTTAGGCACTGAAAACAGAAAAGAAAATAGAAGGGCATTAACATAATACAGTGGAGAAGGCAATGGCAACCCACTCCAGTACTCTTGTCTGGAAAATCCAATGGACAGAGGAACCTGGTAGGCTGCAGTCCATAGGGTCGCCGAGGGTCGGACATGACTGAGTGACTTTACTTTAACTTTTCACTTTCGTACATTGGAGAAGGAAATGGCAACCCACTCCAGTTTTCTTGCTTGGAGAATCCCAGGGACAGGGGAACCTGGTGGGCTGCCTTCTATGGGGTGCACAGAGTCGGACACGACTGAAGCAACTTAGCAGCAGCAGCATAATACAGTAATCAGTAGAAGCTCAAATACATGGAATAAGGTTGAGTTTATTAGTAGCTCTGTGATATAACAAAGTTATTTTATGACAAGGTATTGTTAACTCTGCTGTATTTCATAGTCTTTCTTTAGTGTGGCATATTCAAAAAATTTCAGAGGGAAAAATGCTATATCTCACGTGAATGTGTATTATTTAACTAACAATGCCTCCATGTAGCCCAATTAAATATGGCACACCTGAGGTATCTGACTGAAAAATCCAGAATCGTTACAGTTTCTGAAGCAGAGGAACCTCTGGAAGACATAACACAAACTAATAGCAGTTATTTCCTACTCTACATGAGTAAAACATCCATCACAAGGATAGGATACAGCCTCTGAGACCTTTTTAATGAACTGTCTTGGGGGAAAAGGTCTCATCCATAGTTACATAGCAAAAATGTTACAACAAAATATTTTGTTTCTTCTTTGCTCACATCACAAGATAATGTCATGAAGACATGACTTGGAGACTTTAGCTGATACCGTTGTCTCTTAAATACAAAACCTGAATTTGAGAACAGTAAGAAAGGGCATATGTAAGCAATGGGATTTTTTTTACAATCATGTTTTAAAGTTATCCCGTAGTAGCTCTGACCTCATGAGAAATACATTTTTTTGAAAAGTAAAATCAAATAAAGGAAAAAGAGAGCATGTACCAAAGATCCAAAAGCTCAGAAAAACAAAAGAGGTTATAAAATTATATTACACTGGCATCCATATAGTTTTATTCATAGTGATATTAACAGATATTGACAGATCAATGGTGCATTCAATGATTTCTAAGGAGCATCATGGGAGTTATCAACACATAGCATTAATTTCCCTGCATCTGTTATCTTTTCAAAGTATTTCAAATAATATGATTGCCACTTACAAGTGTTCTATCATTAGGCTAGGATTTGTGTTTCCCAAGGGTAATGATAGATATATGTACTAAAATATTCATATTGTAGTGCTTATGCTAGTTGGTACTCACTTAAATAAGAGTAACCTCAGGTTTACATTTCATTGTACCTTTTCTTTCACTTTCAGTAACTAAATATCTTTAAAAAGAAATAAAATATTCCTTTTTAAATATTTGTGTAAATCAAGGGTAAATCTACTTGTAATGTGTCTCCAATAGTCTCCATGCAATTTGTATTATTAACATTCTTTGTATTTCTAGAAAAGTGAAGAATCTGAAATATAAACCAAATAGTCAATAAATAGGGAATTTTAAAAAATGAAATTATGTAGAGTGGCAAGTCTTAGACTGCATGTTAACATTTTAAATATATGCTTTTATGTTGGTTTTATTAAAAATAAAATATCTTTCCTTAGGAATTTATCTATATAGCTGATTCATAACATATCATGAAAGATTAATTAGATATTTCAATATTCAATTAAAATTTATTTAAGCTCATAATTACTGTGCAGTTAACATAGTATTATAAAAGTATTGCAATTATTAAAATCTTAACTCAGTATTCACTATTATCATAGTTGACTTCCAAGCTAATAACAAAATATTAAGGTTATGATTATATTCCTTTTAGAACTGTAGTCATTTAGTCTTTCCTTTTGGGGGAGATGAATGGGAGAATTGAACTGAGATGTTGACAAATTCAATTTCTAATCTTTTTTTCTCTTTTCAATTTTCTTAATGCTTGTATCTTTAAATACTTTCTCACAATAATTTGAATTTATTTCAATCTCTTATACCACAAATATACACTTTTCTCTTAATATCTGTCCAGTTCCTCTCCCTTCATTCTTGATATATATCAGTCATATTCCTTGAGTTGCACCCTTGCTTTGTTACTCCTGATGCCTTTCTTTCTACTCTTAGGCTCAGGATATGGTTTCTGTTTCGTCCTATTTCTGTTGCACTCCATTTGCTGATATTTAACAGCACAATTTTGCAAATAGTTTATCTTCCATCTCTTTGAAATGGGTTCTTCAAGACTGAAAAAGCAAGCCATATCCCTGAAGCACCTTTTAAAAACAGAGTGTGTTGGGAAGAAATCTACCAAGTGGATTTGAGAAATAACACAGATTCTGCTGTTAGTAGTTTTTAATTCTATGTTATCCAATAGGATAATCAGTAGTCACATGTGGCTACTGAAAACTTGAAATGAAAAATGAGATTAAATGAAAAGAATGAAATCTAAATACAGTTGAACTAGATCCAATAAAGATTAGTATCTGAATTGAAATGTGCTGGAAGTATAAAATAGACATTGGATGGATGTTCAATACAGTATGAAAAAAATGTGAAACTTTTCACCCTTCATTTTACCTTTTAAGCTTTTTCCAAAATATTCATAATATTGTTTAATTTCATGCTATAATTATTAATTTTTTATTTTGTATTCTGTGATAGTTTCAGATGAACAGTGAAGGGACTCAGCCATCCATATACATATATTCATTCATGTATACGAAAAAGTCTTTATTCTCATGTCCTCTGGGTAGAAATAAACATAAGAGGTGATTTTGGTTGGTATATTTATGTACTTAACTTGTTTTAAAACTGCTATAATGTTCCAGTATATAGCTCAATTTTCTTCTTTCTAGAGGAAAATACTAGTTCAGCTTTCAGTTTTCAGGAAGCAAGATCCTTAGACTTCAAATAATTTTTTTCCTCTAAATTTAACTTTTTACTGTAATTTTCTTTGAAACAGTGAATGAAATTATTCATGAAGGGAAAGAAAATAACTTAGAGAACTGCAAACTGAAAAAAATAATTTTATGCTGATGATTTAATTAGAAATTGCATTTATATATATTTTAATATAGATATTTTAATTCTTATAATACCTGTCCTATGTAGCATATTTTTAAATTAANTTTTTCCTCTAAATTTAACTTTTTACTGTAATTTTCTTTGAAACAGTGAATGAAATTATTCATGAAGGGAAAGAAAATAACTTAGAGAACTGCAAACTGAAAAAAATAATTTTATGCTGATGATTTAATTAGAAATTGCATTTATATATATTTTAATATAGATATTTTAATTCTTATAATACCTGTCCTATGTAGCATATTTTTAAATTAAAATATTTGTGCAGAAAGTTTATGAACATCAGCTATCTAAGTGAAAATGAAGTTCACTATCTTCATAAAAATAAAATAAAATAAATGCTGTAAACTGAAATAATTTATTGGATATTACAAGAAAAATCAGAACTAGCTAATTTATATAATGAAAAAGGAAAAATGATAGAATACGGAAAGAGGAACTCCCCAGGTCAGTAGGTGCCCAATATGCTACTGGAGATCACTGGAGAGATAACTCCAGAAAGAATGAAGGGATGAAGCCAAAGCAAAAACAATACCCAGCTGTGGATGTGACTGGTGATAGAAGCAAGGTCCAATGCTGTAAAGAGCAATATTGCATAGGAACCTGGAATGTCAGGTCCATGAATCAAGGCAAATTGGAAGTGGTCAAACAAGAGATGGCAAGAGTGAACGTTGACATTCTAGGAATCAGTGAACTAAAATGGACTGGAATGGGTGAATTTAACTCAGATGACCATTATATCTACTACTGCGGGCAGGAATCCCTTAGAAGAAATGGAGTAGCCATCATGGTCAACAAAAGAGTCCAAAATGCAGTACTTGGATGCAATCTCAAAAACGACAGAATGATCTCTGTTCGTTTCCAAGGCAAACCATTCAATATCACAGTTATCCAAGTCTATGCCCCAACCAGTAANGTCAACAAAAGAGTCCAAAATGCAGTACTTGGATGCAATCTCAAAAACGACAGAATAACCCCTGCTCGTTTCCAAGGCAAACTATTCAATATCACAGTAATCCAAGTCTATGCCCCAACCAGTAATGCTGAAGAAGCTGAAGTTCAACTTTGAACCTATGAAGACCTATAAGACCTTTTAGAACTAACACCCAAAAAAAATGTCCTTTTCATTATAGGGGACTGGAATGCAAAAGTAGGAAGTCAAGAAACACTTGGAGTAACAGGGAATTTGGCCTTGGAATGCGGAATGAAGCAGGACAAAGACTAATAGAGTTTTGAAAGAAAATGCACTGGTCATAGCAAACACCCTCTTCCAATAACAAACACATATATACCCCAACTCAATTTTGCCGTTCATCCCTGGAAAGACAATAGTAATATATTCTTCGAAGTCCAGTGGGAAAAACCACCCTTTCCATTCGCCTAACCTGGTAGAATTTTCTCCTCAAACAAGATTCACTAATGTCCGAAGCCAACAATCACCAAAAAGCTTTCTTAAAAATACTTCAAAAACAAACTTATAGACTTCTGCTAAGGAGTGGATTAGTAGCTACAATGGAAAAATCAACCAGAAAACAAATCTTCCCAGTTCCATACTACTGTAAACTACTGGTCCACTGCCTTTGGCCTGACCATTTCTCATGAAGGTACATGTGAACTGGTGGAAAGTAATGTGTGAATATTTTTATAAACTATTAGATCGTTCTACACAAGAGAACTTTCTATAATGATAAAACTGTTCTATATATGCATTATCCAATATATTACTAGACACATGTCACTACTGAACACTTAACTTGTAGCTAGTGATACTGAGGAAGTGAATTTTTATTTTAAGTAATTTAATGTCCATGCATGACCAATGGGTAGCAGCACAGTTTTAGGCTCCTATGTCTTTTTGTAAAGTTAAACTATTCATCGGGGAAGGCAATGGCACCCCACCCTAGTACTCTTGCCTGGAAAATCCAATGGACGGAGTAGCCTAGTTGGCTGCAGTCCATGGGGTCGCTAACAGTTGGATAGACTGAGCGACTTCACTTTCACTTTTCTCTTTCATGCATTGGAGAGGGATATGGCAACCCATTCCAGTGTTCTTGCCTGGAGAATCCCAGGGATGGGGGAGCCTGGTGGGCTGCCGTCTATGGGGTCACACAGAGTCGGACACGACTGAAGTGACTTAGCAGCAGCAGCAAACTATTCATCATGCATATTTCCTCCATACCAGAGATTGCAAACAAGGGAGCCATGGACCAAACCTGGCTGAAAATGGATTTGGTTTGGTGATCACAGTATTTTATGCTCTTCATCTAAATTAAACCCTTTCAGAGAGGGTACTCTCCAGTTGGCCATTACAGCTAACATTTCTTGCTTTCCCTAGACACATACACACAAGCATTAGACTTTGCTACTTATACAAAATGGAGTGGTATTATTTTTCTGATTTCTTTTCACAAAGCAGTACACATTTATGTATTAGAAAGCTTCAAGTGATGTTTCTGTTTAAAATAATGATATTTTTAATATCATCTAGCCCTTTAATGAACACTTACAATGTATTAAGAACCATCTTTACAGCCTTTAAACAAGTATTACTATTAATATACAGATAAGAAAAGTGAGACAAAAAGGGCTTAAGTAATGTGCAATTTACTGCAAATAAATGACAGAGCCAAATTCTGAACATAAGAAGTCTGCCTCCAGAATCTAAGCATGCTCTTAACCACCATGCTCTTCATGCCTTACAGATGAGTTTATTTCCTCCAATCATCACTTATTTTACAAGCAACATATTTCAAATGAAGTTTTCAATGCAGTTACTAGTCACCTCTGTTTTACAGAGTAAAAGTAATTTCTACTTTGAAATAGCAAGCAACTGCTAGGAGAGGTTTCAGAGGAAAGTGCCTTCTCTACCAGAGTAAAGGAATAGGTGGTTTTGTTACCCACGAGAAGAGGACTCAAGAAACCATTATTCCTTTTTTTAGCTCCAAGAAAGGACATCACCTCCAAAATTTCCTTAACTTCCTACTTTCTCTGGGCTACTGAGGCTGTTACATATTTCTGGTTTGATTAGGAGACATGAGCAAAATGAGTGATGTTGATGGTAGCTGTACAGCTCTTTTCCTAAAGTCAAAAGTACTGAAATCCCAAACTGGAAATTCAAAACAAACTGGAAATCAAAACTTCACATTACTTATTCTACAATCACTTGCAAGTCACTTCTTTCCTCAGAATCACAAATATTTCTGCAAACTCCTCTCTAATATTTCACAAGATATGGAACTTTTAAAAAATTCAAAGTTGCATAAAAGAGGGGGTAAAGTTCACAACTAACCTTGCCACCGATGAAGATCATTGCTGTTCTTTAATGAAGAAGAAGAGAGAAAAGTTGATAAATGTGGCAGTGGACCAGAATCCAGAAGCCATCATAATTACCATACTGTGATCACTACTCATGCTTTTAAGAGGGAAAAGCAAGAGGGGATGTAGGTATATTTTGTGATTAAACTTGGTAATTTAATTTTTCTCTTTCCTTACTTTATCACAGTGTATGCATAGATGTCTTATATGAGAGCCTAGGGATCTTGCAGTAAGCAGTGCATTAATCTCCAACATTCCAAATCAGTGAAAACAACAAAACTGGTGTTATAACAGGAATCACCTCGCACCAGTCAGAGAAGTCATCATTAAAAAGATCTGCAAGCGAAAGGCTGGAGAGGAGGTGGATAAAAGGGAACCCTCTGCACTGTTGGTGGGAATGTAAATTGACACAGCCACTACGTATGGAGATTCCTTAAAAAACTAGAAATAAACTACCATATGACCCAGCAATCTCACTACCGGGCACATAGAGAAACATAAATGAAAAAGATACGTGTACTCCAATGTTCATAGCAGCACAATAGCTAGGACATGGAAGTAAGCTCGATGTCCATCAATAGATGAATAGATAAAGAAATTGTGGTTCATATATACAATGGAATATTACTCAGCCATACAAATGAACAAATTTGAGTCAGTTCTAGCGAGGTGGATGAACCTAGAGCCTGTTATACAAAGTAAGTCAGAAACAGAAAAACAAATACTGCATATTAATGCATATATATGGGATCTAGAAAAACGGTACTGGTAAACCTACTTGCAGGGAAGGAATGAGACTCAGGTATGGGAGAATGGACTTGTGGACACAGTGGGGGAAGAAGAGAGTGGGATGAATGGAAGAAGGTAGCATCGACATAAATACACTACCATATGTAAAATAAAGAGCTGGTGAGAAGTTGCTGTATGACACAGGGAGCCCAGCCTGGATTCTGTGATGACCTAGAGAGGTGGGGTCGGGGGAGAGGGGAGGGAGGCTCAATAGGGAGGTGATATATGTACAATCATGGCTTATTTGCATTATTGTATGGCAGAAACCAGCACAACATTATAAAGCAATTTTCCTCCAATTAAAAATTAATCTTAAAAAATGGCGAAAAAGGAGCAAAGTAAAGAACATTATTACAAAGGCGTATGTGCATATTCACAATAGTAACCTCAAGAAATGAAAACATTTGATAGCCATGATTGCTTCCACCACTGGAATGATTCAAAAATGAAGAACACTAGATTTAAGTACAGTGAGTAAAAAGCTGAGTTAATGACAAGATCAGATGGTGACCTGAAGGATTAATAAGCATACTTTAAAACAAATATTCTTCAACACTTCACTATTACAAAAGACATTATTATAACAGTAAAATGAAGTACAGATGAACAGAGAATAGATATTTATCAAGGGTAAATTTTGTCCTTAGTGCTGAGTTAAGCATGGTGAGGAACAGAAAAGCAGCAAATGAGGACCCCCTACATAAACAGAAGTCAACAGCCCATTTCATACGTTCCAAGTGCTAACCCCCCTCTTTCCTCCCAGCAGTAATTTTACTTCTGCTGAATGCTATGGATTGCAGAGACACCTGCAAAACGTGTGCTGAGAGAGAGAACTCCACTTTACTAAAAAATAAAGTTGGATATACCAGATTTCACAGGATGTTAAAGACAGCGCTTTGGAGGCGATGTCTGGATTAGGTAAGGAATGAAAACAGGCTATCTGCCCTCCGATATGTATGAAGATTTTTCTTTAAACAAGGAGTCAATTTTGATTCTATCTGGTTATCTATTGTGAACTGTAGGCCACAGGGCGCTGCTTAGAGAAGTTCCAAGCCACCAGGTTAAGACGTCTGACTCAGATTACGTACGCTGCCAGATGTCAGAAAAGGAGAAAACTGAAAGCACTTAAAAAATACAGGGAGAAGAACAGTTCAACAGCAAAGAGGTAGGACCATACTCCAGACAAGGGGAACAGCAATAAATTCCTCAAAGAAATAGGTCGAGAGCTATTCTTCATGAGTAATAAGTGAGGAACAATATTCCAAGATATGTGACTCTGCCCAAGAAGTGACTACCAAAGCTATCCTTAGCTGGCCATCTGAATTCACAGAGGAAAGTAATTAATATCAGAAGTGAGAGGTCCCTCAGGGAGAAAAGACAGACAGTGATAGGTGTCCTCAATTTTTAGGAGAGGACCGATTGGAAAACCTTGATTAGATAGAACAGTTGTGTGTGTGTGTGATGTGTGTGTGCATACACATACTTGTGTGCACATAGGTTGGTATTTTGATTATTGCTGTTGTTGTTTTTTTATTGAGAAATAACAAATGTGTGGAATGAAAGGCTATATTCAGGTAATGTAGCTCAGCCCTTAGTCAAGGCTTAGGTAGATAGGTTTAATCACTTAGTCGTGTCTAACTCTTGTAGTCCATGGACTGTAGCCTATCAGGCTCCTCTGTCCATGGGATTTCCCAACAAGAATACTGGAGGGAAATGCAGGGGTTGCCATTTCCTTCTCCAGGAGATCTTCCCAGGCCAGGGATCAAACCCAGGTCTCCTGCATTGCAGGCAGACTACCTACTGAGCCACCGGCTTAAAGGATCACTAAAATTAATTATCTACTACCTAGTATTTTGATACTGTCCCTATTTCCTGGCCTAGTAATACCAGTTCAAGGAATCTATCTCAAGGAAACAATCAAAGATGCAAAGATTTACAAAGAATTGTATCACAGGATTATTTAAAATGGTGAAAATTTTAAAACAACCTCGATATTCAGCAATAGTCCAAAGAAATACTGCCTCAANTGGTGATTTCAGAATAAACTGACCCTGCCCTGACTAAGCCCCGGGCCCGGCTCCAGGAGCCTGGCTCCCAGGGTCTGCTCGCAGCGGCTGTTTATTTTATCCGTCTTTGCTCAGCAGTCAGACTCCGTCCTCCTTTGGCCCCAGCACCAGATGTGTATAAGAGACAGCTGTTGCTTCCTGACCTGCATACATGTTTCTCAAGAGGCAGGTCAGGTGGTCTGGTAGTCCCATCTCTTTCAGAATTTTCCACAGTTTATTGTGATCCACACAGTCAAAGGCTTTGACATGGTCAATAAAGCAGAAATAGATGTTTTTCTGGAACTCTCTTGCTATTTCGATGATCGAGCAGATGTTGGCAATTTGATCTCTGATTCCTCTGCCTTTTCTAAAACCAGCTTGAACATCTGTAATTTCATGGATCACATATTGCTGAAGCCTGGCTTGGAGATTTTTGAGCATTACTTAACTAGTGTGTGAGATGAGTGCTGTGATAGTGCTGCACTTAATATGCCAGCAAATTTGGAAAACTCAACAGTGGCCACAGGACTGGAAAAGGTCAGTTTTCATTCCAGTTCCAAAGAAAGGCAATGCCAAAAGAATGCTGAAACTACTGCACAATTGCACTCATCTCATACGCTAGTAAAGTAATGCTCAAAATTCTCCAATCAGGCTTCAGCAATACGTGAACAGTGAACTTCCTGATGTTCAAGCTGGTTTACATTTAACCTTAATCACCTCCTAAAGACCTTGTATTTTCAAACACAGTCCCATTGGGGGTTATGGGTACAACACATGAATTATGGAGGGACATGCATCTAGCCATAGAAAATACTGTGACCACATATTCAATCACACAAGTTAGTAATAATGCATTTGTTGATTGTCTAATTCAGCAAATACTAGAAGAATATCTTTTCCACTTGCTAAGTTTCTGGAAGGCATCAACATTGCATACCTTAGCACCTGCCTCACATTAATTTGAACAATTCAGCAACTCTGAAAAGAGTTCAGCAATTTTCTACACAAGTTTAAGTGTTAAATGTACCTGATCCTATCCTTTAAGGAAAAAAACTTTATGCTGCAGTAGCAAGACCATGGATTCTTTCTGAAACTGTTTTGCCTGTGGATTAACTCTTCTTTCTAGACAGTTTGCTAAACCAGAAATTTTCCTTAAAGCCTTACATTTATGAATTTTTTATTATACATGTATAGTCTCTTTCCCTTTTCTTTGTTATATTTTCCCAGGTAAAAGATACTGATAATACAGCAATAATTCTTGCTGGTCATCTCAAAGGTACATCCATGTTTTCTATAAAAATACCAAAATAAATAAGCATTGACATTTAATAAACTTATTTTCAGTTAGTTAGAGACACCAGTTTAAGTACCGTGTTCTCAGCCTTGTAAAGATTGAAAGCATGGTAGCAATGTTAATTTTTATTATTTAGTTCATAGATATTTTCTTATCATGTAAAACAAATGTGTAATTTTGAATAAAATGTAATATACTTAGCATTCTTTTCAGGAAGACTCTATTAAAAAACAAACAAACAAACAAGTGTACCTTTTCCTACATGTACAAAAGGAGAACCTTATATGAAAATGGAAGCTTCTTGGAAATTTACTGACAATCTTGTATAAGACTTTGCTCTACCACACAAAGAAGAAATGACTGGAAAATAGTTTGTGAAATAAATCAATTTTACATGGATTTTGAGTGACTGAAGGATCCCCAACTGGGACCTTAAATGCATTGATTTCATGTAAGCACCTACTATTTTCTACCAGTTGCATAGTAGACATATACAATACTTTGTTTTTAATAAATTTTGCAGCAAAATACTACAAAGACAAGCCATGGTTGTAGTGTTCTATTCAGTTAGCATTTATAAGTACAAAAACTTGCTCTGGGTTAAATGTCAGGCAACTTCCTGTGTCTAGAATGCCATCCTCTACTGAAAATCAGCAATGTAACTGAAGATTCATTTCATCTTATTTATTTTCTATTTATAAACTTTCTCTTGTATTTTTAATTTTTTGTAAAAGTTTGGAAACCTTCTCATAATACATTTTTTTAATTTTAATTTTTACTTTATTTTACATTACAGTACTGTATTGGTTTTGGCATACATTGACATGAATCTGCCACGGGTGTACATGAACTCCCAAACATGAAGCCCCCTTCCCACCTCCCACCCCACATCATCCCTCCGGATCATCCCCATGCACCAGCCCCAAGCATCCTGCATCCTGCATCGAACATAGACTGGCGATTCATTTCTTACATGATAGTATACATATTTCAATGCTATTCTCCCAAATCATCCCACCCTCTCCCTCTCCCTCTCCCTCAGAGTCCAAAAGTCCGCTCTACACATCTGTGTCTCTTTTGCTGTCTTGCATACAGGGTCCTCATTACCATCTTTCTAAATTCCATATATATGTGTTAGTATACTGTATTGGTGTTTTTCTTTCTGGCTTACTTCACTCTGTATAATTGGTTCCAGTTTCATCCATCTTATTAGAACTGATTCAAATGTATTCTTTTTAATGGCTGAGTAATACTCCATTGTGTATATATACCACAGCTTTCTTATCCATTCATCCGCTGATGGACATCTAGGTTGTTTCCATGTCCTGGCTATTATAAACAGTGCTGCAATGAACATTGGGGTACATGTGTCTCTTTCTATTCTGGTTTCCTCGGTGTGTATGCCCAGCAGTGGGATTGCTGGGTCATAAGGCAGTTCTATTTGCAATTTCTTAAGGAATCTCCACACTGTTCTCCATAGTGGCTGTACTAGTTTGCATTCCCACCAACAGTGTAAAAGGGTTCCCTTTTCTCCACACCCTCTCCAGCATTTATTGCTTGCAGACTTTTGGATCGCAGCCGTTCTGACTGGTGTGAAGACGTATCTCATTGTGGTCTTGATTTGCATTTCTCTGATAATGAGTGACGTTGAGCATCTTTTCATGTGTTTGTTAGCCATCCGTATGTCTTCTTTGGAGAAATGTCTATTTAGTTCTTTGGCCCATTTTTTGATTGGGTCGTTTATTTTTCTGGAATTGAGCTGTATAAGTTGCTTGTATATTTTTGAGATTAGTTGTTTGTCAATTGCTTCATTTGCTATTATTTTCTCCCATTCAGAAGGCTGTCTTTTCACCTTGCTTATAGTTTCCTTTGTTGTGCAGAATCTTTTAATTTTAATTAAATCTCATTTGTTTATTTTTGCTTTTATTTCCAGTATTCTGGGAGGTGGATCATAGAGGATCCTGCTGTAATTTATGTCGGAGAGTGTTTTGCCTATATTCTCCTCTAGGATTTTTATAGTTTCTGGTCTTACGTTTAGATCTTTAATCCATTTTGAGTTTATTTTTGTGTATGGTGTTAGAAAGTGGTCTAGTTTCATTCTTTTACAAGAGATAAACCCACATACCTATGGACACCTTATCTTCAACAAAGGAGGCAAGAATATACAATGGATTAAAGACAATCTCTTTAAAAAGCTTTAATTAAAAAATTTTTTTTTTAAATTTTTAGCTCTGTTGGGTCTTTGTTGTGTGTGGGCTTTCTTTAGTTGCGGAGAGCAGGGGTTGCTCTCTAGTTGCGGTGTGCTGGCTTTTCACTGATGTGGCTTCTCCTCTTGTGAAATACTGGCTCTAGCTGCTTGGGCTTTAGTATCCAGCAAGTGGACTAAGTAGTTGTGGCTCATGGGCTCTAGGGCACAGGCTCAGTAGATGAGATGCACAGGCTTACTTGCCCAGAGTCATGTGGAATCTTCCCAGCTGTTCAGTCACTCAGTTGTGTCAACTCTTTGAACCCCATGCACTGTAGCTGGTCAGGATTCCCTGTCCTTCACCATCTCCCAGAGCCTGCTCAAATTCATGTCCATTGGGGCAGTGATGCCACCCAACCATCTCATTCTCTATTGACCCCTTCTCCTCCTGCCTTCAATCCTTCCCAGCGTCAGGACATATTCCAATAGTTCGGCTCTTCACACTAGGTGGTCAAAGTATTGGAACCTCAGTTTCAGCATCACTCCTTCCAATGCATATTAGGACTGAATTCCTTTACAATTGACTGGTTTGATCTCCTTGCAGTTCAAGGGACTCTCAAGAGTTTTCTCCAACACCACAGTTCAAAAGCATCAATTCTTTGATATTCAGCCTTCTTTATGGTCCAACTCTCACATCCATACATCACTATTGGAAAAACCATAGCTTTGACTAGATGGACCTTTGTCAGCAAAGTAATGTCTCTGCTTTTTAATATGCTATCTAGGTTGATCATAGCTTTTCTTCCAAGAAGCAAGTGTCTTTTAATTTCATGGCTGCAGTGATTTGGGAGCCCAAGAAAAGAAAGTCTGTCACTGTTTCCATTGTTTCCCCATCTATTTGCCATGAAGTGATGGGACTGGATGCCATGATCCTTGTTTTTTGAATGTTGAGTTTTAAGCCAGCTTTTTCACTCTCCTCTTTCACTTTCATCAAGAGGTTCTTTCTTCCTCTTCACTTTATGCCATAAGGGTGGTATCATCTGTATATCTGAGGTTATTGATATTTCTCTTGGCAATCTTGACTCCAGCCTGTGAATCAAGTATTTTCTTGAATCAGTACACCATGGTATTTTGCATGATGTACTCTGTGTGTAAGTTAAATAAGCAGGGTGACAATATATAACCTTGATGTACTCCTCTCCCAATTTGGAACCAGTTCTTTGTTCCATGTCTAGTTCTAGCTGTTGCTTCTTGACCTGCATACATATTTCTCAGGAGACAGGTAAGGTGGTCTGACATTCCCATAACTTTAAAAATTTTCCACAGTTTGTTGTGATCCACACAGTCAAAGACTTTAGCTTAGTCAGTAAAGCAGAAGTAGATGTTTTTCTGGAATTCCTTTGTTTTTTCTATGATCCAACAGATGTTGACAATTTGATCTCTGATTCCCAGAGAATCTTCCGAGAACAGGGATCAAACTGGTGTCGCCTGCACTGCAAGGCAGATTCTTAACTATTGGATCACCAAGGAAGCCCTAACACTTTAAATTATTAATAAATTAGTGTGAACAACTGTCAGCTTGCTTGGCCTGAATTTTCTAGTGATAGAATTAAAATTTTTAATTTTCTCCATTTCTTGATGGAAATTTTGTAAGGTATAGCTTTGTAAACATTAAGAAAAATATTTTGACCCTACCTCCAGTTTGTGGTACACATTTTCCACCTCTTGAGATCTCTGTAGATTCTCAGTGATTGATTACCATTTTCTTTTCTATTCTTCTTTGGTTTACATGAGATTATACAATGTATTTCTGACCCAGACTATTCCTCCACGACTCTGACTTCCATTCTGTCCTCAGAACTCCTCTCTCTTCTTTCTATACATTACTCCTCAGTACTCTCATTCAATCACAACTTCATCTAGTATTTTCACTCATGTGATTCCCAAATCTTAAAAATCCTATATCCTTGAAGAGACTGGCATGTTAGAAACATGAACCAAAATCTCTAGTGATTCTGCCTTCACTAAACAATATAGATCCAAAAAAAAAAAAAATGTTGAATACTTGACTCTTTGTCCTTCTTCCAGTTTCCATAATGGTAGATTCTTGATATTATGCAAAGATCATCATGCCTATCTAAGGCAATTCTATTATCAGAACTGTTTGTAACATTTCTAACTGCCCGTATTCTCTGAAAATGAGCTGATGACAGCATCTAATGAGTGTGCTTGATAGTCATCCATTTGGTACTACTGTTTAGCATATTAATAAATTAAAATAACACTCTCTTATAATCTACAAAATTCATGGTCAAAGCAATTTTGTATGTATTTATATCTCCTTAGCCAAATATCAATTGCTAAATTGATAAATGAAATGGCACTGAGTGATATAGGGTGTGGGTTCTGTTTATTTTTAAATCTACATAAGAATTGATGCTAATCAAATTGAAAATCTTGGGTAACATGTGTTATGGAGCATATTATTAAAGATTTCAGGATTCCCAGTTCATTGTGTGGATAGGAGTTTTTCTTCCTGATTTGTCAGTTTTGTGCCATACCTTCCCCATGTAAGTGACCTAGGTCTGTGATCTTTCATATTGAACATGTCAGCCATTTATTACCAGCTCTAATTTCCTTTCCAGCTTCCACTGAAAGTAAAAAAAAACTGCTGGTGGTTTTTAATTTCATGTTAGACAGCAAAAGACATATCTGCATGATTAAAATGCCAGATTTCTGTATAACTGTTATCAATTATACTAATTAAAGGAAAATTGTAGCGAAATTTGCTCTGAGGAAGACAAAAATATATTGTGCTAAAACCTTTCTTAATGCACAACTGTCCACAGGCTACTTTATTTCTCATAGTATAGCTATATTTTGCCCAATTTTAAAACAAAAAATGTCAGAAGACTTGGAAAAATGTAGTTGTAAGGAGAAATAATTGTGAAATTGGTACCTGTGAACATTATGAGTAACTACTTTGATATGAATTGAAACAACCTTCACACAAGTGCAAGCTGATTAAATAGTTCAATTGAATAATTGTTTTAAAATATATGCCTAGTTGGACAGCCATTTAAATTCTCTAACAAGCTCCAGAGTTCAGAAAGTTTTTAAGCCTTTTAGGAAAATGAACCTTTTGGCTTAACAGCATTTTTACTAACATTTAGAAAATTACAGTTTAAATTTAAAATAATCATAGCTGGAAATCAGTATTTAAAGAGATTTTACATACATTTCCTCATTTAATCCTCATTGAAATCCTGCAGGGTAGGGGATATCAGAGGACGCTATGAAATTTAAGCAGCTTGTACTGGAGTACAGGTTCAAAATCAGGTCATCTAGTTTCAAGTTTAGTATCACCCTCAGCTATTCATTTCTGTTTAATTACTTAGTATACACCAGTACCTGGTAAGTATATCATAGGTTGGGAATGGGGGGCACAATTCTAAATAGGTCATTTTTCTTTTTTCTTTTTTCACTGTCAAGTAGCTCTGAATGTAGCAGATGAGATAAGTAATTAGGTCATGTGATATATTTAAAGTATTATATGCAGGGCAAGTATAAAGTGTTTTGATAGAACCTAGAGAGGATATGTGGAAAAGGCAATGGCACCCCACTCCAGTACTCTTGCCTGGAAAATCCCATGGATGGAGGAGCCTGGAAGGCTGCAGTCCCTGGGGTCGCAGAAGGACGGACATGACTGAACGACTTCACTTTCACTTTTCACTTTCATGCATTGAAAAGGAAATGGCAACCCACTCCAGTGTTCTTGCCTGGAGAATCCTGGGGACGGCGGAGCCTGGTGGGCAGCCCTGTATGGGGTCACACAGAGTCAGAAATGGCTGAAGCTACTTATCAGCAGCAGCAGAGAGGATACGAAATCTGCATTTAGAGGGGGTACTGAGAAGACGATACTTAAAATGATCTCTTTTGTCTTGCTCTAATTAGATCTGTGGAAATTAAAGATCCAAAAGAATAAGGAGCATGTAAATGCCTGTAAAGTGAAAGAAAATGTTGCCTATTAAGTGAATTCTGGATAATTCACTGTTGGTGGAAGTTCAGTACTTTAGTGAGAAGTCATGTAAACTGAAGAGATTCTCCAGTCACCGACATTTAGAAATATCTGGAAATATTTTCGCATGTCTGAATGACTGAGGAGCAGTGTTACCAAGACTGAATGGGTGTCGGGGAAGATTTCATTACAGGGACAGTCCAATACAGTAGGTAGTTTTTCTCACCTCAACATGATAATTATGGGCTTCTGAGAAACAGAGAAAATATCAACAGCTTTTCAGGGTCTAGTGAGGTATTTGAGTTCTCTTTAGAGACATTATTCTGGCCCACTGAAAGGTTTTTAGGAAGAGTGAACACGGTAAGATTTCTGCTTCAAAATTCCCTCTGTTTGCCTTGTGGAAAGTGATTTAGAAGGTGCACAGTTCAGTCCAGTCGCTCAGTCGTGTCCGACTCTTTGCAACCCCATGAATCGCAGCACGCCAGGCCTCCCTGTCCATCACCAACTCCCGGAGTTCACTCAGACTCACGTCCATCGAGTCTGTGATGCCATCCAGCCATCTTATCCTCTGTCATCCCCTTACTCCTGCCCCGAGTCCCTCCCAGCATCAGAGTCTTTTCCAATGAGTCAGCTCTTCACATGAGGTGGCCAAAGTACTGGAGTTTCAGCTTTAGCATCATTCCTTCTAAAGAAATCCCAGGGCTGATCTCCTTCAGAATGGACTGGATGGATCTCCTTGCAGTCCAAGGGATTCTCAAGAGTCTTCTCCAACATCACAGTTCAAAAGCATCAATTCTTCAGCACTCAGCCTTCTTCACAGTCCAACTCTCACATCCATACATGACCACAGGAAAAACCATAGCCTTGACTAGGTGGACCTTAGTCGGCAAAGTAATGTCTCTGCTTTTGAATATACTATCTAGGTTGGTCATAACTTTTCTTCCAAGGAGTAAGTGTCTTTTAATTTCATGGCTGCAGTCACCATCTGCAGTGACTTTGGAGCCCCCCAAAATAAAGTCTGACACTGTTTCCCCACCTATTTCCCATGAAGTGATGGGATCAGATGCCATGATCTTCGTTTTCTGAATGTTGAGCTTTACGCCAACTTTTTCCCTCTCCTCTTTCACTT
Source organism: Oreotragus oreotragus (assembly GCA_006410675.1). Taxonomy (NCBI): domain Eukaryota; kingdom Metazoa; phylum Chordata; class Mammalia; order Artiodactyla; family Bovidae; genus Oreotragus; species Oreotragus oreotragus. The sequence goes on from SJYX01014288.1 coordinate 297,527, forward strand.
TCATCAAGAGGCTTTTTAGCTCCTCCTCACTTTCTGCCATAAGGGTGGTGTCATCAGCATATCTGAGGTGATTGATATTTCTCCCGGCAATCTTGGTTCCAGCTTGTGTTTCTTCCAGTCCAGCGTTTCTCATGATGTACTCTGCATATAAGTTAAATAAGCAGG
>SJYX01014288.1:310838-328755 GCA_006410675.1 Oreotragus oreotragus
TGCATACAGGTTTCTCAAGAGGCAGGTCAGATGGTCTGGTATGCCCATCTCTTTAAGAATTTTCCACAATTTATTGTGATCCACACAGTCAAAGGCTTTGGCATAGTCAATAAAGCAGAAATAGATGTTTTTCTGGAACTCTCTTGCTTTTTCCATGATCCAGCGGATATTGGCAATTTGATCAAATGAATAAAGAGAAGAATATAGTAATTGCATTCATTAATTGCCATAATAAATAAAAGGATAAACCTTAGTAAAGATAAATATTCAAAGATGAGAACAGTTTGTTGAATTAAACATAGGAAAAAATTTTGAAAGGTATTATGTTGAGTTACCTTTAAATATATAATTGAAAAACTATAAAAGAATAAATCAATGCTGTTGTTCATATTTGATTCCCTAATTAGTAATCTTATGGGGCTTTTTATTGAAAAGAAGAATCTGAGAATTGCAAGAGTCCTTAGATGATGTGAGAACCTCATGCAGTTGTGTAGGAATAAAAGCAAATGAATCATTTTGTATGCTGCTGCTCCTTAGTTGCTCAGTGGAGTCTGACTCTTTGCAACCCCCTGGACTGCAGCCTGCCAGTCTCCTCTGTCCATGGGGATTCTCCAGGCAGGAATACTGGAGTAGGTTGCCATTTCCTTCTCCAATCATTGTGTATAAGCAAAGCCATTTTTGTGAGTGTAAAATATCTGACATCATCAAGGATAATTTCTCTGCCTTGAGACAGGCACTGTTCCTGGGTGGTTGTTTTGTATTCTAAGTTAAAAGTAAATTTTGTTTTGCCTTTTGCCAACTATATAACACAGTCTTCAAACATTATTTACTCTTTAGATATTTTAAATTGCATCAAATAAAGCACATTGGTTTCCCAATGTGCTTTTTTAACTTGGTATTTCTAAGACATCATTTAGAACAAAAATAAAAAGAAATTTGACAGTTAAATCCTTGAGAAACTCACTGAGGGAAAGTTTATTGTTGTTGTTCTTTTTAACTTATTCAATATTTGTTTTATTTAGTGACTGTTATGTTAAAAGGGGAGAAAATTATTTCATTCAATGGGTTTTTATTGTAAAAAGGAATATGTTTCATACCTTTAAAAGACAAAAGAAGATCATGCAACACATAATATTTTTATGTATGATAACTTAGCACAACCTAATAGAATCAAATGTCAAAATATATTATGGAACAGTTTTAAAAATCATCTATATTAGCATTTTCATAGGCAATAGTATTGGCTTAAAAACTATGTGGATCCAAATAACAGATATGAAGTGTATATGTTAAGGTGACTTCATGTAATTAAGAATAAAATAGGACTGATATTTCTTTTCAAGAGAAAATTTCTTTATGGAAGGCCATCAAGACATTGTGGTTTTTCTGATATCTTCTAAAAACTAAGAAACTAAATATATAAATGTTATGGGCTTCCCTTGTAGCTCAGTTGGTAAAGAATTTGCCTGCAGTGCAGCAGACCCAGGTTCAATCCCTGGGTTGGGAAGATCCCCTGGAGAAGGAAATGGCAACCCACTCCAGTATCCTTGCCTAGAAAATGTCATGGACAGAGGAACCTGGTGGATTTCAGTCCATGGGGTCGCAAAGAGTCGGGCACGACGGAGCAACTAACACACACACAAAGCATTCATTGGCATGTCATTATAAAGACAAAATTCTCTAGGAGATGCACTGTGCAGATATACTTATGTACACAAACTAAGAAATTAGGAGAGGAGGTGTACACTATGCCTTATACTAAAATGAGATAAGTGGTAAAAAAGAAAAGGCCAGGGTAGTGATATTAAGTATAAAAGATGGGGTGAAATTTCTAAATTAGTAAGCTGGAATGTCTCACTGAAAATGGGAATTTTAAAAATAAGAATCAGAAGGAAATGTAAATATGTGTGGGAAGAGCATCCCAGGCAAAGACAGTAGTAAGAGCAAATACCTGATGGTGGGTGAGTAGTTGGCACATTTGAAAATTATGGAGGAGGAATGAGGAAGAATAAAGAGAAGAATTGTGGTAGATGAGGTCTGTGAGGGAGCCGGGAATTACATTATATGGGTTTTACGGGTAAACTCAGATTTCAACATTAAATTGAGAGGTAAAACATTTATCAATTAACGTCTTTTAGGCTAAGTGGAGTTGACAACTGGATGGAGAAGGCAATGGCAACCCACTCCAGTACTCTTGCCTGGAGAATCCCAGGGACGGGAGAGCCAGGTGGGCTGCCGTCTGTGGGGTCGCGCAGAGTCGGACAGGACTGAAGCGACTTAGCAGCAGCAGCAGCAGCAGGCAGAGTGAAGTACAAATCTAACCTAAGTTTTTTCTGGGATCATGCTGGCTTCTCATTTAAAATAGATGGAAAGATCAAGGGAGGAGAAAAGGGAAAATTGCTAGAGCAATGTCCTTAAGAAGAAAGAAGGATGGAATTGAGAACATAGTGAGGAAACTGTGTTTACTTGGAGTGCAGTACATCCTAATAACAGAAGAGAAGTTGGAATATTCAATCACAAATGCAAGAAAATAGATGTGAAGGGGCAGGTGGTGAATGACATTTCTCCTTTTTTTTTCTGGTTATTTTTTAGTAACATATAAAGAATGATCACAAGCTAAAAATGGAAAAAGAGAAGAACTTTGAGTCAAAGGGTGTGCTATAAAATAGTTCTATAGCACAGAAAAGAGTGAATGGACTAGGAAAATATAGTTTTGAGTCAGTGCTCATGAGCTCATTGATGTCCATCTAGAAGGTTTGGAATTTCCTCCAGGCTACTCCAGTGGGGTAGGTACAGGTGTGCAGAAGATGGAGAACTGGATTTAACTATGGTTCTAGTAAAGAGTTAAGAGTAAACAAATACAGTTTAAAAAAAAAAAAGTTCATGCTGCAGTTAAGTGAGTGATTTTATAATGAGTAACAGTGAAATATAAGTTTAATAAGAGAAGTGCAGATTGAGGGGTGAGAGATAAATAAAAATGGTAAAGTCTCTCTGGCTTCATACTATTGTATTTTGACTTTTTGAGGGAGTGAACTGGAAAGATAAAAAATTGTAGTAAGATATCTTTAATGGTGACTACAGCCACGAAATTAAAAGATACTTGGAAGGACTGATGCTGAAGCTACAATACTTTGGGCACATTGATGCAAACAGCTAACTCACTGGAAAAGACCCTGATGCTGGGAAAGATTGAGGGCAGAAGGAGAAAGGGTGACAGAGGATGAGATGGTTGGATAGTATAACCGACTCAGTGGATGTGAGTTGGAGCAAACTCTGGGAGATAGTGAAGGACAAGGAAGACTTGTGTGCTGCAGTTTATGGGGTGGCAAAGAGTCGGGTATGACTTAGTGACTGAATAACAACAGTGAACAACAACAAATGTTTGACATCGGGGTTTGAAGAGAGTGATTGTGGTTAGTAAAGACAAAGTCATATATGCTATCGTAGAGTGATTTTGGGAATTAGAGTGGGGACCAAGATGACTAAGAAGAATGAAGAGGCTAGGTCTTGGAGTTTGAATTCACCACTACAGAAGTGGTATTGGAGATAGTTCAAGAAAGCCAGGAGCTAACCAGTAAAGAAAAGAGGTGACGTAGGTGATTTTTAGATGATAGCAACAAAGGGAGGTGCTTTAGAGAGGAAGGATATACAATTGTCTTGAATAGGATGATGAATACAAAACAGGCACTTATCCTACTTGAAGTCTCAGACTTCTTTTGTAGAAGAAATGTCATCGGGAAAGAATTAGGTTTAAGTTAACACCTAAACATTCTAGGGAGAAGAATTTTAGGAAGATTTTTAGGATCTAATCATTTGCTCATGGTTGAACTTTAGAGAAAAATAAAATAATGAATGGTGGATGGATAAACATTCAGATTCAGAAATGATCTTGAAGTAAGAAGATACTTCAGAGATCATATAATCTAAGTTTTTTATGTGTTGAAGTCTCTTCACAAAATAACTAACAATGAACCAGTCTCTATTTGAATATTTCCTGTGATTGACTCCTTACAGCAACCCGTTCCAAAAATGAGATTTTTTTTAATGTTCAAAGATATTTACATTTGTTTGAAAATTAAATAAAATTTATACAGAATAGGTTTCTTAAAATTAGGACTCACCCATGCTACTCTCAGACTATTACATTTGGTCCCTCTTTTGATCATCAGATTTTAACTCTGGGTGGTGTGTTCTTCTATGTGTCCTCCCTTTCTGAGACAGGACATTTACGTACCTTTTGGTTACTTGTTCCAACACATTGATAATTTAAACAGCCGAGCACCCTAACAGTTACCACCATTTCAAAGCAGCTTTAATCAGAAGGTGCCCAATTTATTGATCTCCAGTTGCTTCACTACTCATCAGTTGCCTTCACTTTTACATTCTTCCTCCATGCCTGACTTCTCTTTCTGGTTGTACCATATTTACTATCACTCTTTTAAAAATATTCTTGTCTCCCTTGCTCTAATTTCATACACACTTGTCAAGATGCAGCTTTGGGCAGATCCATCTTTGTGCCTGTATCCCAACAGCTAAATATCAAGCTATATACTAGAAGCACTAAAGTTACATATTCACCAAACTCAAATGGACTTTGCACAGTTCATTCAAGAAACAGTGTATCTCCAGAAAGTTTATTATGTTTCCACTATGAAATCTCATCTATCCACTCTACTTAAATCTTGGCTTCTTTTTTTCCTCCACTAATCACAAGCCTATGGCTTCACATCTTCCCAGAGTGAAAACTCCAGATAGCAACTACTTAGTATTTTTGCTACTATTTCTAAACGCTGTCCTAATGCCTCCTGTTCCCATTACAATGAAGAAAACACTGCTCCAACTTAAATCCAGTCCCTCCACATGTGTTTCTTTGCTCCTGCTGCACTTCTGGCTATCTCCTGTTATATTCAACTTCTTGACTTGTCCTATATATTTTCTCTGATCAGTCAAGCATGATCTAATATCTATAATCTTAAATAAAACAAAACATGACTTTCCTTGAGCTCATATACCCCTTTAGATACTATTTTAATCTGTTTTTTTTTTCCTATTTCCCTTCATAACCAGTTTTTCAAGAGTTGTGTGTATGTGTGTGTTTTACATATATTACTTCTTCTTTTTTTTTTTTTTTTTCCTTCTAGCTGATTTTTCTGCCCTTGTCATTCTAGGATTCTGCTTGCAGGGTCACTGATTAATAACTTATTGCTGAATCCATCATGTTTCCAACCTAAGTTAGTTGGCAGCCGTATTCTACGCAGTTGATCACTCCTTTCTTCCTGATAGATCTTTGTGGAGCTCAAGTATGTGTAGTGGATACATATTCTCAGGCTCTAAAATTCAAGTGGTAATATAATATGCCATTAGTTTAATTTTATCATAACCAGATTTAGCTTGTGAGTTACCATTCTGCTTGATAGTGAAAAATATTAACTGAATCAAGTCTAAGTGAATTTAATTGCTTCCGGGTATTCCCAAGGCCAGGTTTTAATTCAGTCAAATCAGAGTAGCTCCTCCCCCCTCATTCCTTTCTTCCTGTATAGGTTTAATTTCTGAAAAGTTTTCATAATACAATATCAGATGGCGAGACATCTGGGCTTCAGCCTTCCTTTGTCCTACACTGACATCTGTTGTAATGTACAATCAAGTCCCCTCTCCCCACCACATTGGCATCTGTTGAGGTTTCTCTATTCCCACCTGGTTTCTTGACATACATCCTGCACTCCTCTTTGTTATAATTTACTCTCATCATGACCACAGATCCCTTCAACATCTGTCTGTTTTCTCTTTCTCAGCCAAGTGTCTTGTTATCAGTGACAAAGGAAATCCTGTTGTTTTTTCTCGTTACTCAGGGGCCACAGGAGACTTGCTATGGCTGCCTCATGCCTTCTCCTCTAGGAGCAAAGAAACCTCTCAACACTCTTACTCCTATTTTCAATGGGGTACTGGGGAATCCTAAAATTGTATTTTTTCTCACATTATTTCAGAAAAGCTTAAGAGTGAATGCATTTTTTATTCCTGGAACTTCAAACCATTTAGTACCTTCTGTAAATATCCCTTTTACTTTGTATTGATTTAAGAACAGAAAAGAGAGTCATAAAACTTCCTTTTAGGCCTAAACCAGGGTGTAAATGCTTCTGTCCAACACATTGTTCAACATTTCTCTGTACCAAAGCAAACAAGTATTCTTTTTATTTGAATAAAGAGAAAGAGGGATTTACTCTTTTTATTCCTCCAAATCTTTGTCTGTTTTATCAGTGAGATAGCTTTCATTAAAGCAGAACCCAGGAATTTACCATCTCTACATGTAGGTTGCTGTTTTCATTTTATCCCAGCTTACTTTTTTTGGTGGAAAAAGTACCGCATGTTAAAAGTCAAGATATTTTATGAAGATTAGAGGAAGAGACTGACAATTCTATAGCATGGCAGAATGAGTAATGCCTATCTCTTTGGCTTGGGAAAAATATTAATATTATAAATGCTGAGTAGATTAACACATTTTGATGCATTGATGAGCTAAGTAGAAAGTAAGAAATACTCTAAGGCAAAATTAAATGAAAAGAGAAAAGTGGTAAGTAGAATGCAAATTTCCATTTTGAGAGCAATTGCAAACTTTAGTGAATTTGAGCTTAATTTTCATAGATTTACAGAACACAGAGAACAGAGAGATAAATCCAGTAGTTGCTTAAATTAGGAAGGCTAAAAGAATATAAAGCTAGCATCCACAAAATTGGCCAGTCCCTTGACTTAAGTGTAAAATATATATAAATGTACATTTCTAGATAGTGTTACAAGACGTTATTTCTGTCTTGAATTCTAGTAATAGTGTTGAATAACAGGGAAAATTGATCATTCTAGTAGAAAACAATCCTAATATTGGACTTTAGCCTGAATTACGTGATGTGAAAAACTTCAATGCAATACTGAAAAGTGGTTGTAGGTTGATATAGCCCCCAGTCACCTGACAAAGACAATTGTAAATTTTCTTTGGAATAACCTGTTTTCAGTCTAAGCCACAAATAATTACCACAAATAAAATATTAAGAAACATAAATTTATAATAAAAACAAAATACCCAAAGAAACAAAGCATCACAAGCTAGAGTTTCCAGAAATTGTGTGTGTATTAGCTGCTCATTCATGTCCAACTCTTTACAACCCCATGGACTGTAGCCTGCCAGGCTCCTCTGTCCTTGGGGATTCTCCAGGCAAGAATACTGGAGTGGGCTGCCATGCCCTCCTCCAGGGAATCTTCTCAACCCAGGGATCCAACCCAGGTCTCCTGAATGGCAGGCAGATTCTTTACCAGCTGAGCCACCAGGGAAGACTTAACAAAGGACTGAACTTAACTTCAGTTAACTTAACTTAACTGAGAAGATTTAACAAAGGGCTCAAGAGAATGGTTTGATAGTGAAACTATTCTTTTAGGTCAGGGTCCCTAGAAACAGACTCACATATACACTTGCATGCAAGAGATTTATTTGGGTGTGTTCTTTGAGGAGGGTGAACATTTGCACGGCAGTACAAAAAAAGCCTGACTGAGTGATAGAGTTTGCAATAGAAACCTTAACTGATCTTATAAACTCTGGACGCAATCCTAAAATGACTATTTAAAAAAAAAAAACATACTTTAGTGTTTCTCTTATATAAAACAATGAGCACTCTTTAGATTGAATATAATGGTTATAAGTGGGAAATGAGATCATAAACATGAAAATTCTATAGTAATTCTAAAACTTCTGCCAAACAGGTTATCAGGGCCATCTATCGAGAAATCAAAAGAACAGTCACTGGAGACAGATAATCTCAATTTATTTCTGACTGACACTCACTAGATAGTGGAAAGTGAAAAGTGAAGTCACTCAGTAGTGTACGACTCTTTGCGACCCCATGGACTGTAGCCTATCAGCCTCCTCTATCCATGGGATATTCCAGGCAATAGTACTGGAGTGGATTGCCATTTCCTTCTCCAGGGGCTCTTCCTGACCCAGGGATCAAACCTGGGTCTCCTGCATTGTAGACAGATGCTTTACACAACAAAGGTAAACCACTTTCTCTCTAGGCCTCAGTTTTCTCTCATCTAGAGTAGAAAGGAATAAAAATTACTTTGTAGCATTGCTGTGGAGGATTAAATAAGGTGAATTTATCTGGAGACTAAGTATAGCATTTATTCTCCAGATAAACCTCAGTTCAGTTCAGTCAGTTCAGTTGCTCAGTCCTGTCCGACTCTTTGTGACCCCATGAATCGCAGCACGCCAGGCCTTCCTGTCCATCACCAATTCCCGAAGTTCACTCAGACTCACATCCATCGAGTCAGTGATGCCATCCAGCCATCTCATCCTCTGTCGTCCCCTTCTGCTCCTGCCTCCAATCCCTCCCAGCCTCAGAGTCTTTTCCAATGAGTCAACTCTTCTCATGAGGTGGCCAAAGTACTGGAGTTTCAGCTTTAGCATCATTCCTTCCAAAGAAATCCCAGGGTTGATCTCCTTCAGAATGGACTGGTTGGATCTCCTTGCAGTCCAGATAAACTTATTATATAGCAATAGTTTATTAAATAATATCTGGTATATCAAAAGTACTTTAAAAAAAGAGGTGGGTCATAATCATAATCCCTAACTTAGCATCTGTCTCACTTTTACTATATTTATGATATGCTATTTAACCCCCTATCCCCAAGTTATTCTCTGATCATGGCACATGCAGAGCCTAACTCCCATGCTAAAAGCAAAATAATATTTTAATGAAGCTTGCCTTTATGGAATATACACATTCTGCAACACCATGAAGCCCTTGTCTATTTCTCTGACTCGATATACATTTTACAGGAGAATAAGGACTTCCCAGGTAGGGGTAAAGAATCCACTTGCCAGTGCAGGAGATATAGAAAACATGGATTTCATTCCTGGGTAAGGAAGATTCCCTGGAGGAAGGCATGGCAAACCAGTCCAGTATTCTTGCCTGGAAAATCCCATGGATAGAGGACCCTGGCAGACTACCGTCCATACTGTCACAAAGAGTTGGACATGACTGAAATGACTTGGAGAAAGGAGAAAAAGGAAAGATATAAGCATCTGAATGCAGAGTTCCAAAGAATAGCAAGAAGAAATAAGAAAGCCTTCCTTGGTGATCAACGAAAAGAAATAGAAGAAAAGAACAGAATGGGAAAGACTAAAGATCTCTTCAAGAAAATTAGAGATACCAAGGGAATATTTCATGCAAAGATGGGCTTGATAAAGGACAGAAATGGTATGGACCTAACAAAAGCAGAAGATATTAAGAAGAGGTGGCAAGAATACACAGAAGAACTGTACAAAAAAGAGCTTCACAACCAAGATAATCACGATGGTGTGATCACTCACCTAGAGCCAGACATCCTGGAATGTGAAGTCAAGTGGGCCTTAGAAAGCATCACTACGAACAAAGCTAGTGGAGGTGATGGAATTCCAATTGAGCTATTTCAAATCTGAAAGATGATGCTGTGAAAGTGCTGCACTGAATATGCCAGCAAATTTGGAAAACTCATCTGTGGCCACAGGACTGGAAAAGGTCAGTTTCATTCCAATTCCAAAGAAAGGCAATGCCAAAGAATACTCAAACTACTGCACAATTGCACTCATCTCACATGCTAGCAAAGTAATGCAAAAAATTCTCCAAGCCAGGTACAGCAATATGTGAACCGTGAACTCCCTGATGTTCAAGCTGGTTTTAGAAAAGTCAGAGTAACCAGAGATCAAATTGTCAACATCTGCTGGATCATGGAAAAAGCAAGAGAGTTCCAGAAAAAACATCTGTTTCTGCTTTATTGACTATGCCAAAGCCTTTGACTGTGTGGATCACAATCAACTGTGGAAAATTCTGAAAGAGATGGGAATACCAGACCACCTGACCTACCTCTTGAGAAACCTATATGCAGGTCAGGAAGCAACAGTTAGAACTGGACATGGAACCACAGACTGGTTCCAAATAGGAAAAGGAGTACGTCAAGGCTGTATATTGTCTTACTACTTATTTAACTTATATGCAGAGTACATCATGAGAAATGCTGGGCTGGAAGAAGCACAAGCTGGAATCCAGATTGCTGGGAGAAATATCAATCACCTCAGATATGCAGATGATACCACCCTTATGGCAGAAAGTGAGGAGGAACTAAAAAGCCTCTTGTTGGAAGTGAAAGAGGAGAGTGAAAAAGTTGGCTTAAAGCTTAACATTCAGAAAACGAGGATCATGGCATCTGGTCCCATCACTTCATGGGAAATAGATGGGGAAACAGTGGAAACAGTGTTAGACTTTATTTTTGGGGGCTCCAAAATCACTGCAGATGGTGACTGCAGCCATGAAATTAAAAGACACTTACTCCTTGGAAGGAGGGTTATGACCAACCTAGATAGCATGTTCAAAAGCAGAGATATTACTTTGCCAACAAAGGTCCGTCTAGTCAGTGCTATAGTTTTTCCTGTGGTCATGTATGGATGTGAGAGTTGGACTGTGAAGATAGCTGAGTGCCGAAGAATTGATGCTTTTGAACTGTGGTGTTGGAAAAGACTCTTGAGAGTCCCTTGGACTGAAAGGAGATCCAACCAGTCCATTCTAGAGGAGATCAGTCCTGGGTGTTCTTTGGAAACAATGATGCTAAAACTGAAATTGAAGTACTTTGGCCACCTCATGTGAAGAGTTGACTTATTGGAAAAGACTTTGATGCTGGAAGGGATTGGGGGCAGGAAGAGAAGGGGATGGCAGAGGATGAGATGGCTGGATGGCATCACTGACTCGATGGATGTGAGTCTGAGTGAACTCCAGGAGTTGATGACGGACAGGGAGGCCTTGCATGCTGTGGTTAATGGGGTCACAAAGAGTCGGACACAACTGAGTGACTGAACTGAACTGAACTGAAATGACTTGGCATGCATACACAGGAGAATATAAATGCTCATCCTACTTTTGTATGACAACATCTCCCCCAAAATTTATGGTGGTTTCGTACTAGAGAAAGCGAATGGATGCTTACAATGAAAATGAAAAAAAGAAAAAGAAAAGTTCTACTTGTATAATGATGAATATAAGAATCACAGGAAATGACTGAAATGGGTTATTGAAAAACAGAAGAAGATTCAATGTTTATGTGCTGAGGATTTCAAAAGAAAATTTTAAACCCGGTAATGATGAAATGGCTAGTTTTCTAAGCTAGAGAATTTACGTAGGAAAACTGCAGGAGGTAAAGTTGAAAAATTAACATTACCATGCTGATTAAGATTAGTGGGTCACTATTAGATTAGACAGTAAAGAATCAGCCTGCAATGTGGGAAACCTGTGTTCATTTCCTGGGTTGGGAAGAACCTTGGAGGAGGGCATGGCAACCCACTCCAATATTCTTGCCTGGAGAATCTCATGGACAGAGGAGCCTTGCATACTACAGCCATAGGGTCACAAAGAGTTGGACATGACTGAAACACCTTAGCACACATGCATAAACAGGAAAATATAAATGCTCATCCTACTTTTGTTATGGAAACACAGTATATATTTGCAAGGTGATACTATTCCTTAGACTAAGCATTCTAGCATATATTTTAGTTGATTCATTTTATTTACTACTGTATTTACAAAACAAGGATAACACTGAGATTTTTATTTGCAAAAGCATTCATGGTTAATCAAATAATACTGGAAAATATGTTTTGTATCTGTGCCCTGAAAAGACTATATATGAGGCTCTTCTTGTGTGTGTTGTATTTGTTTTTCCACACTTAGAACATGCCAAAGTGCAGTTGTTTCTTTGAATAAAATTCCTTTATCTTGGGTCCTTCAAAAGAGCAAAATTACCACTAATTTTAATGGCCCAAATTTGCAAACTATCCAGTTATAATTGAAATAAATCTCATATAGAATCTGATCTATGGGTTGATTGTTTTACAGCAATAAACAAGTCTTATGTTTTATTCTTTATCTTTTACAAGATTTAACCTGTTCTTCTTTAAAGAAAGAAAATCTGGGGCAACTTGGCTTCTATGATAAGCTGTCAAGATGAAAAATCCACACTGTAATGTCAATTTGCAATGCTTGTGGTTCAAAGAATATTTGAGGCACATGTGATTTACTTTTCAATCATCTGAGATTTAACAAAGACTATTTCATAATCTAAAAAAAAACTGAGAGGTAATTTATTTTTATAAATTTTAGTTGAACAGCAAAAGCATATCATTTCTAAAGGTGCTATTAGGAACAACAGTAAAACAACCAGCTATTGAAGTATGTATGCAGTGAATATTTTAAATAACAAAGGGAAAAAAAGCAACACAGGGGGAAAAACTTATGCAGATCTCTGCTAACATTTTAGGTAATGATTTCATGAATGTTAAATAGATGGAAGTGATGTATCACACGTTTTCAGGGCTTTATTATGAGATTGAAAGTGAAAGTGTCAGTTGATCAGTTATGTCCGACTCTTTGCAACCCCTTCGACTGTAGCCCACCAGGCTCCTTGGTCCATGGAATTTTCTAGGCAAGAATACTAGCGTGCATTGCCATTTCCTTCTCCAGGGGATCTTCCCGACCCAGGAATTGAACCTAGGTTCCCCCCATATCAGGCAGATTCTTTACCATCTGAGCCACCAAGGAAGCCCCTGTTATAAGATTAAAAATCTTTTTAAAATGAAATGTCATTCAGCATCAGTTTAAGAAAATCTACTTTAGAATTAATCTCCTAATATTCATTTTTCAGCTGTATCCTATTCGAAATCAAACCTGTTAGACCTTCCTTCTGCTGAGTAAGTCCTATACTTCCTTACTTACACAATATTATTTTCTTAATGATAACATCTGTGATTACAAATCACACCTGACAAATTCTTCTTAAGGCCTTTTCCCTTGTTTTCCGGCAAAACCAGTTTAGTCTTGTTTTAGTTATACAAGGTAAAAATAATCATCAATTCTTGTTAATTGCAGAAATATTCTATTTTCAAAAGTCCGTATATGAATTAATCATTTTTAGTCTTTCATTACAAGTATATAATCATTAAATAATTGTATGTGTTTTAACTGATATTGAAAGATATTTAAGATACAGTGTTATGGCAAAAGTGAGTTAGAAAATAATGTGTTTTATACTTATAGCCATATGTATGAATATATTTGAACATGAGAGAATAATGTTAAAATATATTGGTATATACATGGAAAAATATGACAAAATACAGAAAACAATATTCCTTTTTTAAGTGGGTTCATAGTGAACATTCATTTTTATATCCATAGATGTCATTTTTGATAAGTGCAGTTTTGTTTTGATTTCTTATACTAAAATATGGGAAAAAGAGCAGATGCAGGTAAAGCCAAATATTGTTAATATGTGGCTATCTCCACATATCTCCAGGAGATAGGATTATGGGCAACCTTAATTTTCTTCTTGACTATGTTTAAAATATGTGTTTAATAAATAAGAGCTATCAATTTAGGCAATACAAGGTAGAATTATATTAATGGACTAAATTTTTTTTAAATCCCTCATTATGGTACTTATAAAAACATTTCTTTCTTTATACACATTTTAATTGTTATTTATTTTACATATATGGCTAATTTTATTTCAACTGAATTTATTGATTAATAAACTTCCCTAAGTTGTGATCATTGTTAAATCACCAAACCAAATGAAATATATCACAGCTAAGTTAATATCTGACTTTCTCAAAAGCTTCTGTTTCATTGCCTGGAGATTGACAATTAATTAATTTTTTAAATTATATTTTTGGTTCTTTAGTTTTGTTGTACCATTTTTAATATAGGATCACAGATAATTGACAGTAAAATAACAGTATAGCAGCTTTCATATACAACAGGGAAAAGACATTAGGAAGATTAGTTTCTATTTCTAAAAAATATTAAAACCATAAAAGAGTAAAAAATCATATTCAATAATCCTTTTTTTAGATATTTCTTTCCCCTGCATAGCAATGTGCTCAATTACTTTTTTCTTATGAACTACATGAAAATTTAGATTTTATTGNTTCATATACAACAGGGAAAAGACATTAGGAAGATTAGTTTCTATTTCTAAAAAATATTAAAACCATAAAAGAGTAAAAAATCATATTCAATAATCCTTTTTTTAGATATTTCTTTCCCCTGCATAGCAATGTGCTCAATTACTTTTTTCTTATGAACTACATGAAAATTTAGATTTTATTGAATTATTTTAAAATTCTTATGTTAAAAGTGACCTAAGATTTATGTCATATCTCATAAAATGTTGAAAAGACATTTTATTCCTAATTATACTCTTAATTTTTCTTTCCGTTATTGTCTTTTTTTGCCTGTTCAATCATTTCCAGTGATATTTAAGATCTGTGATAGCTAATGGTAATGTTAGAGCACATTTTCTGGATCCAAGCCAATCATAACATCTTTCAGTAATATTTATATATACCAAGCTTGCCAGCTACTTACCAGTGCATAACAGAAGATAAATGTAGTACTACCAAGGCTGAAAGAAGCCAAACCATCTGACTGCTAGCTACCTATTTTTACATAGCTGTTTGCAATTCACATCATCATGTTATAGCAATATGATTTATTAATCCTTCTGACATTTTTCTCTTTGACAGCTTCTCAGCTTCTGTTATATACTTCTTGGATGGGTAAGTACTATGTACTATTCTGAAACTGTGAATCATGTATTGTATGTTGAGACTTTATTTTAGGTACTTACTCTACTGAAGTGTTAACAACTTGGATTTAACCCTATCAAAGGTAAAAATAGGGCTCAAAGGTTCAAGAAAAGTGAAATGAAGAAAAGTGAATTTGGAGATGTGATTGCAGTGGATCCTTTCAATATTTTTGACTCGAAGTGTGTTAAGCTATAACTCACATTATAATTTGCACATGCAGGACTTAGGATTTTATTCCAAAGGGAAACATATTTTTAAAACAGCTATATTCTATCATGAATATTCAAATAGTTTGATTTAGGAATACTTTTGCTATAATATTTTGAATTTTACACCTTATTAACTCTAGTTTTACATTTTCAAATTAATTTCAAATTATCAATAATTAGATAAAGCTACCAATGCAAACTGGTATTTGTTTCTTTATTATATATCTATTAAATTTTATTTAATTACTATTAAATAAGATTTGACAATATATATTACACACATTAAACAGTGAAAACAGAATAATGTATATGTATAGATCCACATACTAACAATGACCAATTCCAGGAGACTGAATGATAGGCAATCTTAATTTTCTTACTATATATATATATATATGTATATACATACATACACTTGTATTTATATATACAAACACCTGAATTAATGATTTATTATAGTCAAGCTCTTAACAAGGTTGTGTTGCTAGAATCTACAGGAAAAATGAGAGAAAATATTTAAATTCTTGTTCTCTTTGTCTAATAAAAGAAACCATGTATTTTGTTTAATGTGGGCAGACATATTTCTTACTGCCAGTGAATCCAGAAGCAACTCAGGCACATAAAATATACTAGTCAGACTCATGCTGTCAAACATAAATTTACACAGAGATTTTATTCAGATGGGTACTTTATATTTTTGGATCTTTGTCTCATCTGCTGCTTGAAAATTGACATACTATCTTAGTTTTCTCTTAAGTTAGTATCTTAATTAATGAAAATGTTGCTATCGAAAATAAAGTTGATATGGTTTCATGTCACTTCCTCACGATCTAATTTAATATATTGAGTTTTAAATTTTTAAAGTATAGTTATATCATGAGATGATATCACTCAGATTTTAGATATTTCAAACTGTCTTTTGTCAAGTGATAAATGATGTTTCTGTCATGACTATTTAAAAATTTGAGATAAACTAAAACTATATATTCTCTTGTATTGTTAGAAGGAATCTGTAATCTTTAGATACTGATGTTCTTCTGTGAAAGTTTTGGAGTATGATTATATGTTTCCTTAACTATTCAAATGATTTCTATCATATTTCTTCATAGAAGTAAAATAAAGGGTTAATTCCTAAACGTGTAGGGGAAAAAAAAAAACAACAGATATTTTATGCATTTGATGCAACTAGAATCTGCTTTAATTTTATAGAGGAAGTTGTTGAGATGGCATTGTTCACCATCTCATTAGAAAGTCATAATATTTGTTCAAAATATTTTGGACACTGATGTGGCTGTTGCACAGGGGTATACAGGATAAGAAGGGAGTTGGTGATTTTAAAATCTGTGCCTATCCGATTTCTTGTGGAATCTTTTGTCTGAAATAATTTAACCCAAATCATTGCAATTTATAGCCATATTGTGTAATTTCCAGAGATTCAGAAAACTAGTAAGTACCAATGGAGAAACATTTAAGTAATGATTGATTTCACATACTCTCTTATTCATTAAAAAATGGGAAAAAAGAAAAATTATTATATACTCTAGATTCCTCAGTTTCAATCTCTTTGCACAGTACACAAAATGTAAAGTTCTAGATAATGTCACAAGATTCATTAAATTTGACTTTTATGTCCTTAGTCATTATTAATGACTATCAGAGATCCTTTTAAAATCAATGCTTATTTTTAAATTATCAGTAATTTAAAAGTAATTTGTTTATATTCATGTTATTAAAATGACATTTCACCAAGAACATTTCTTTTTTATACAAATGAGCACATGTTGATATTTTCTTCCTGAAGTCACATAAATGTTTTGTGACTATTGTTACTGCATGTAAGTTAGAAATGTTTGGGTCATTATTATAATAATTATTAAAATTTTATATACATATATAAATCTATATATAAAATTTATGTGTAAAATGACTGCTTAAATACTCCCCATAAGATATTAGACCAGAGAAAGTAGAGGCCACAAAAGGTAGCTCTGGAAGTAATAGAAACAAATTTAAAGCTTTAGATTCACCTAGTTTTATAACACATTCAGTTAAGTTCAGTTGCTCAGTCGTGTCCGACTCTTTGCGACCCCATGAATCGCAGCACGTCAGGCCTCCCTATCCATCACCATCTCCCGGAGTTCACTCAGACTCACGTCCATCGAGTCCGTGATACCATCCAGCCATCTCATCCTCGGTCCTCCCCTTCTCCTCCTGCCCCCAATCCCTCCCAGCATCAAAGTCTTTTCCAATGAGTCAAGTCTTTGAATAAAGTGGCCAAAGTACTGGAGTTTCAGCTTTAGCATCATTCCTTCCAAAGAAATCCTAGCGTTGATCTCCTTCAGAATGGACTGGTTGGATCTCCTTGCAGACCAAGGGACTCTCAAGAGTCTTCTCCATCACCACAATTCAAAAACATCAATTCTTCAGTGCTCAGCCTTCTTCACAGTCCAACTCTCACATCCATACATGACCACAGGAAAAACTATAGCCTTGACTAGACGGATCTTAGTCGGTAAAGTAACGTCTCTGCTTTTGAATATATTATCTATATTGGTCATAACCTTCCTTCCAAGGAGTAAACATCTTTTAATTTCATGGCTGCAGTCACCATCTGCAGTAATTTTGGAGCCCCCCAAAAATAAAATCTGACACTGTTTCCCCACCTATTTCCCATGAAGTGATGGGACTGGATGCCATGATCTTCGTTTTCTGAATGTTGAGCTTTAAGCCAACTTTTTCACTCTCTTCTTTCACTTTCATCAAGAGGCTTTTTAGCTCCTCTTCACTTTCTGCCATAAGGGTGGTGTCATCAGCATATCTGAGGTTATTGATATTTCTCCCAGCAATCTTGGTTCCAGCTTGTGTTTCTTCCAGTCCAGCGTTTCTCATGATGTACTCTGCATAGAAGTTAAATAAGCCGGGTGACAATATACAGCCTTGACGTACTCCTTTTCCTATTTGGAACCAGTCTGTTGTTCCATGTCCAGTTCTAACTGTTGCTTCCTGACATGCATACAGATTTCTCAAGAGGCAGGTTAGGTGGTCTGGT